>RHLR01000640.1:0-16048 GCA_009806335.1 Davidsoniella australis | reverse complement strand
GTTAGAGGCCTACTGTTACTTTTCCCATAGGCAAATAGTAAGCCCAAGGCGGCCAGAAGGTAAATGATAGGGGAAATTTATAGAGCAAGTAATAGAATATTCTGTATAAATATTCCGAAGCAATGGATCTTCCACTCACTTGCCATCTTCATCAATCCCAATATCCAGAGTGCCTTCGACCTCATCTGGGCATCCATTGTACAAAGCCACGAAAGGCTCTATCGCAACTTGGGACCCTCCGCCTCTATTCCGGGCGTATCCGCAAGCCATTCGCCACAGTCGACTCCCAGCTGCTTCAATTTCAGCCGACTCTCTTCTACGTTCTCATGAAAAGCGCGCCGCTATTCCCGAGGATCTGGATCTAAACGCCATCATCGAAGCGTCCATTGGTGAAAACACTCTGCGCAAGAAGAAGAGCCACCGTCGTAACATATCGAACTCTTTGCCCAAATTCGAGTGGACTTACAAAATCTATGTCCTGGTGACGTCTGGCTATCTGCTACAATACAGTGGCGAGGGAGCCTATGACCGTCTGCCCGAGAAGATTCTCCACTTGGGTAAGGACTCAGCTGCCTTTGCCAGTGATGTGTTTCCTGGAAAGCATTGGGTCCTTCAAGTTTCCGCTGTCTTGGCTAGCGGCGACTCTGATCCATCTTCAGCATTGTCCCCTGTATCAGCTTCTTCGACTGATTCATATTCACGGAGGTCTCTTCTGTCACGTCTTCTCGAGAAGCGCCATGCTAGCAATTTCCTCATGGTTTTCGAGAGTGGTGAGAACATGAACGGCTGGATCGGCGTCTTACGTCGTGAAATCGAGTCATTGGGCGGGAAGAAGATTGTTAATGAAACTGGCGAGGCTACTAAGCCCGTCGAAAATCTTGTTTCATCGCCCGAGGAAGCTACTTCAAGCTCTAAATTGCCTCTTCGTTCTCAGCACAGCCAACGGACACTTGTAGTTCGTGACCCAGCTCGATTCAGTCGTCAGATGGCGCCTGAGCAACAACTCTCCGTGGTTACTAATGGCTCGTGGAATAGCCATAGCAATAGAAACAGCACGACTAGTGAAGTCTCTATCCCATCACCTGTGGCTGAGCACGCCACACCAGGAAATCGCGAGCGCGAGGCGGACGCCATGTCTATGACCAACAGCGTTGTCTCTCACGATGGCCGCCAACTGGAGAGCCTACGGGACAACCCGAATCGCATCTCTACAGTCTCGTCCGTTCTATCTTCCATTTCTGGGCCTCGCACTGTCTTGACATCAGCGGGATCATCACCAGCCTGCTCCCCGGTTCGCGATACCTTCGCTGAAGATGGCGCACAAACTGTCACCCCTCTTCACGAGAAGCGCCAGTCCATGGTGTCACTAAATTCGCAGCGTTCTTTCCGTAGTGATGCTTCTCGTCAGCGCGGCTCTTTGGAGCTGCCATCGTCTGCCTTGAGCTCGACCAATGCTCTGTCTAGCAGCCACAGTGGATCTCATGCGGTTCCCAACTTCTCGGTGCCCAACTCAGTATCGTGTCGTTTCTCAGCTACTCGTTCACCATCGATCGAAACACTGTCCTTCAAGGATTCGGTTCGTGCCTCATCCGTTCGCAAGATGCCGCCGCCTGCTCTGCGGACGCTTCCTACTGTTCAGGATAGCCCAGTGTCTGCTTCCCCCATTACATCCGGTGGACTCTTTTCTGGGCCCATGACTGCAGCCACCGCGGCATCATCGGTGCGCTCTCCAACTCACATATCTCAATGCCTATTGTCTTCTGCTCCATCGGCCACTCTGCCCTTGATGCCAACGAATGGCATGGCACCAACACGGAGATCAAGCCGCATTGTTGCCGAGAAGAACTCGCTTCGCCTGATCACACTTGGCTTGCAATCTCCTACCTCCCCTCATCCAGGATACCACCTAACTACCCGTCGCCATCACAGTGGCCGCACTCCACGTACGCCCTCAACGGATGTTTTTCAATCGGTAGAGACTACCATTCCCAAACCCCGAACTCATATCTCTGCTCTGGCTTCACCTCTACCTATCCGCTCAAACTCTCCATTACCCCAGTCGCCAAAAGTGCACTGTGCCCCGCCAATTAGCATGGGCACTAAGCAAATGTCGCCCAAGAAGGCTGCCGACGCCCTTCATCCCTCAATCCATTCTATCCGTGAGCGCCGCCGCTCATTTGTCATGGAGGCCTCTGAGGCGCCTTATATTCGTAGAAGTGCTACTACCTCTACTCCCACTTCTATCAAGCGGTCCTCGGCCCCTAGCGAGACTACTTCTGCCTATAACTCTCGCCGTCCAAGCCTCACTATTATTCAGGCTTCGCCTCCTGCGAAAAAACAGCAACCTAAGCTTCGTAACAAGTCTTCTTTGACCGCTCTTCTACCTCACAAGTCGATGCTTGAGGTCCCTACCCAGGGAGTGTGCTCTGTGCATGGTGGTCTTCCGTCTCCTGTGGATCAGAACATTCGCTTTAGCTTTTCAAGTACTGCATCTACTGTAAGACAGCCGCCTCCTAAGCGACAGAGCTGCCAGAGCTCATCTTATGCGTATGCCAACGCCGTAATGGAGCGCAAGAAGATGGTACAGACTGTGAATCGTCGCAGTATGCCTATTCTCACTAGCCCTCCACCGGCACCACCTCCAACTCGTGCTCTGCCTCCTCTTCCTATCAACCGGTAGAGAAGCCATTGCACAAAGAAAGTAAAAAAATTAACGAAACTCACAAAAAAAAAACAACACTTGACATCTCCGGCTTATCACGACAATCACTCTACCACATCTACGTATTCATCTACGCATTCATACTCTCTTGATATCGAGGTGTGCCTTAATGCTCTCTAGCTTGCTTTACTTTCGCTTCATCATGATTCCTGACGCCTTCTTCATCGTTCCCTGTCTTTATTTCGCCCATCACGGCCATTTTCACAGTCTTTTTTCACTTCTCACTGATACATAGTTAATCTTTACACCCACGTTTCCTTATTTTATCTCATCTATCATATTCTGGCAGCGATTGTCTTATTTATTCATCTTATCTTTGGCTGGCCTTATATACTATGCATAACCATACCATGTTGGTGCTTATTTCTTTTTACGGCTGCAATATTTTGTTGGATTCTTACTTTACTAGGGAGAATGGCTATTTCACAGGAATTGTTTTTTTTATTTCTGAAATTTATATTAACTGCATTTTTTTTGGGGCTGCAACCAGATCCTGTTCGATGCATTGCTTTTTGAATATCACAACATTTATTCTACCTCTTACACAAATATTATTAGGTTTGATACCGATACTCAACTAATTTTATATTGCTTGCGTACCATGTTCTTTTATTGTATTGTATAGTGTGAAAAATCGCCTTTTTTTTTTTTAAAGTACTTCTTAAACAGCTTGTTTTATATGTACGAGTTCGCACTACACTTTTAATTTTAAGAGAGAGAACTGATAGGGTTAGGGTTTCACATGACAGTGTAACTTTAGTAGCCGCCATAACTTTCTAAATTAAGGATACTAATGAAAGCCTCATAAATTAGTCTACGTATACAAACACGATGCACCTAGAAACTAAGGTGAGGCGTTTCTTTGTGTCACCACCCTTTTACTCACGAGTTCAGCCACAATACCCACTAAAAATAGAAAATGACGTGGCGTCTAGTGCCACCACCGAAACTTCCAAAATTCGATATCGTCAACCCCACCAAACCATTTGCATATAGACGAAGATCTTGGCTTATTGATGCCCAATCTTCGCCAAAACCACAATTCAACGATAATTGACGATACCCTTTGTCATTCGAACGACTAACGGAAACGACGATTGAACCCGGCTCAAAATCCGCTCTTTATTCGACGACCAAAAAATCTTCTGTCTTTCCCTGAAGAGATTTTTTTAAGACTCCACCCCTTCTAATCGACGAAATTTGTCCTTCATATCCGCGACGACTTGCTCGACGAAATATACCCTTAAAACAAATCGGATCAGTCAATATGGCTGCTGTGAACAAAATGAAGTGCGTTTGATTCCCATAATTTTGCGACGCCTCGTGCGCGAGAAATCTGCAGGCAGATCCAAATCTGGGTCTGGTTCCATATCTCTTTGTTTTGCAAAGAGCTCTGAATGCGACCCACACGATTCTGCTGTGATTCCTTATCTTTCAACTTATGTATCTGACATTTTCTTTTTTTGCTGTATTTTCAAAGGCACGACTGGGCCGATGATGACGACATCGAGGAGTCTGGCCCTGAACAGCTGCCTCCCCCCCAGGAAATCCAAAACAAGGATGGTACCAAGACTATCATCACCTACGCCCTGAACGATCAGAACCAGAAGGTCAAGACAACTCGCCGTATCCGTCTTGTTACGCACACCGAGAAGCTGAACCCCCGTGTCGCCGACCGCAAGACATGGGCCAAGTTCGGTGCTTCCGCTAACGACCCTCCCGGCCCGGCGCCCGATACCACCTCGGTGGCCGAGAACATGATCTTCAAGCCTAGCATGACATGGCGCAAGGACGAAAAGGCCGAAGCTAACGACCCCAACGCCCAGGCCATGAAGGACAAGCTCAAGGACAAGCAAGTCAAGTGCCGTATCTGTTCCGCAGAGCATTTCACCGCCCGGTGTCCTTTCAAGGACACCATGGCACCCGCAGATGGTGCTGCCGATGTGGCTGCTGGCATGGGAGACGATGCCCTTGCTGCTGCTGCCAGCAGTGCTGGTGGACCCAGTGGAGTCAAGAAGGGCTCCTACGTGCCCCCTGCCCTACGCAGTGGTGCTGGCGGCGCTGGCGCTACTGGCGAGCGCATGGGTGGTGGTAGCAAGTTTGGTGAACGTGATGACCTGGCCACACTCCGTGTCACCAACGTAAGTTCATCTATATCGATTCGTGGTTTCCTATGCTATAACATCCGGAGCTACTTCTCCATGATAATCACGTGTGAAATTCTTACACATACTAACACATTATTTTCTTTTCTGTTATATAGGTCTCCGAGCTTGCAGAAGAAGATGAGCTGCGCGCCTTGTTCGAGCGCTTCGGTCGCCTGTCCAGAGTATTCCTTGCCAAGGACCGCGAAACCGGCATGGCCAAGGGCTTCGCCTTCGTCAGCTACAACGAACGTTCGCATGCCGAGAAGGCCTGCAGCGTCATGGATGGATTCGGTTTCCGCCATCTTATTCTGCGTGTCGAGTTTGCCAAGAAGGCGGCGCAGTAAGCGAGAGCAGAAGCAGAACCTCTATAACTGGAAGAAGAGGAAAAAAAAAACCACACACAAGATACAAGAGGTGGAAGCCGAACAAAAAAGGCCAGAAAATGATATCCAGAAGAAAGAGAAGAGGAGGGCGTATATCGTCATTGTATATATGCCTGCTTACAACATTCGGAGAACAGGAGAGGGAAACAGAAAATAGGGATTATTCGGGGGGTTTTACTATTGCTCTACACACCTTATTCTTACTCTTTTTTTTTTCTTTTTTTCTTTCTGTCAACTGTCACGAAACTTGCACGCATACCTTCAAGAGATTTTTCTGGTTTTGTCTTTCTTTTTCTTTGATTTAAATATTGTCTTTTAGATTGTCTAGCAAGTGACTATTATTTTTCTTGTATATGTCGTTTTGCATATTTTATGTAAATTATATAAAATGGGCAAAACAAGTATTAGAACATAGAATAACTGATAGAATATCTTGTGTGACATAACGAGATAGACTATGCCTACTTGAAAACGGCAACTGCTGCTTATATGTATGGCTGATTAATACTAGAATCTAAAATGTCACGACTTAACAATCGATCTGTACTACACCTACAACACACACATAATTTATCTTAACAAACCTCGACTAATTCATTGCAATCATGGCCAACGTGTGCGGGACACTGGCCGCGGCCATATCGATATATAGATCCTTAAATGACCTTCCCAATCTTATTGAACAGTACATTCCAACTACTATGAATGCGCCGCTACTGATCAAAGCTGAGAAGCGGTTCGACGTCGCTATAGTCGGAGCTGGTGTGACAGGCTGCGCAGCTGCCATCGCCTTTGCCCAGCAAGGCCGCCAAGTTCTACTGCTCGATCACAGATACGACGACTCAGAATTAAGCCAAGCCAGCCACATCTTGCACCCGGGTGGACTAGCAATGCTGACTAAACTCGGACTAGGCAACGTTCTAGAGGATGCAACCATATCAACAGCAGTAGCGACGGTGACTACCACAACCTCGGCGGCGACGGATATGTTCTTTCCCGTACGCGGGTATACGGTACATCGTGGCGAGTTCTCTGCGGGCATGTTCTTTGGCCTGCCACGATGTAAAGACGGATGGAGCGAGAAGACGCGCGCGGTACAAGGCGTTGGATTTCGCAGGGTGCGGCTCGTCGAATACTTGCGTCGTAAAGCAAAGGCAAAGAAGGGTGTCACGGTTGTAGAGGGGACAGTTACGCAGATCGTCAGGGGAGGTATGAGTGGAGAGGTAGTCGGCGTCGAATGTTGTCGTACGGGCACCCAAAGACCAGTTCACGTACGCTACAAAAAAGCCAAATGTCCGACTTGAAACCTGAAGCTAACTTTCTCTCTTACTAGTTTTTCGCGGACTTGACGTTGCTCTGTGATGGAATCCATTCTAGCCTCCGAAACGACTTCCAAGCATCTCGACCACGCAAACACAAGACGGCTGCTCAGCCGCCACAGCGTTTCTGGGCTTTCGACATTGCCTCGGGCTCTCTTCCTATAGAGGAAATGGCTAGTGTTGTACTTGACGTGGCCGAGTGCAACGTGACTTTATTCCGGGTCGAGCGGCGCGTAGTACGTGCTCACGTCGAGCTATCTCGAGCCCTTGCACAACGTCTTTACGGAGCTCAGCAGACTGCAAACCATACTACCAGTGACTCTACCGATAATAGTAGCATTAGTGGCGCAGCGGCTGTACGCCAACATATCGTCTCCCAGGTTGCACCCGGCATGCCACGGGCAGTTGCGCATGCATTTCGAGAAGCCGCAGAACGAGCTCGGCTCGAAGCTGTGTCCATGGGACTACATTCAGTCGATACAGGGCGGCGGGTGAATTCCCAGCCGGGTCTTCTCTTGCTACAAGACAGACAGAATGAAGATAACGTGACGAGTGACTCGGGCATGATGATGGCACTCAAGGACGTTGATTTGCTAGTTAATCTGCTAAAGGGCCCGTGGTGTGCAAAGTCCCTGGGTAACTCGTGGCGTGTGAGGCTAGCGTTGCGTAAGTTTGTGGTACAGCGGAGAAAATATACGGCGCCGGTTGATATGATAGCGCGGATGATGACGGGGTGGGATCACAACCAGGGTGAGTTCTAAAGAAACGTAATATGCATCGTACATTGACATACTAACTACTATGATATATAGAGCAAACGCACAACATCCTCAAGCAGGCCATTGTCGAGTTTCTCAGCAAGGGAGAAGACAACTATCGTATCCCGATACAGAGCCTCGGCGGTCTGGTTGAGCGGCGGAGATATTTGTTCAGACCGCTCGTAAGGCTGACCGAGTATACGATACGATTAAACCTTTCAGTTACTGATCCGAGTGTCAACAGGGGGTTGGAGATATTCTCGGCCTGGAGCCGAGTGTTCTCGATCATCTGGCTATCATGCAGGATCATGATGGCAGCACTGATTGATGATATTTTGGGATGTTCGATATGTGACTAGCGCCGGAGGTTCCTTTCTTCCTTCTCTTCTTTTCCTTTTTTCTTGTTTTATGTGTTATCCCGTTTCTAATTATTTATTTTAAATTCCGTCTAGGGAAAGTTATCCTAATGTAGCTGGTATTGGCATTATCCTTAGTTGAATCATTATTCGTTACTTTGATAAACTTTGATCAGTCTACTCATGGTTTGATCCGCGCTGCCAGTAAAGTATTAATGATAAGATGGAGGGTTATACAGTACCAGATTAACAAACTCACAAAATTTTATTTTGAAGTATAACAGCGTTTAGATTATGGTATAAAGAGGTAATGCCAAGTAATGTTCGCATATCAAAATATAAACGACGTTGTTTGTCTCCCTACATACCAGGTGAGTATACATACATCGAGTTCTACTATAACCATCTCCATCTACTGATTTCCTGGCGCTCCCTCTTCCTTTAGGTGTTGGTTTTTTGGTAGCAGTATACCCTCATAAATGAAACCAAATGGGCATGTTGATTTTAAAAAGAAGGTTAAGTGCATATACTTAATTAGCCAGGTAAGCTAAGTTGAGCGTTTGATTTATTTGTTTGTTTTACGTCTGACGAACTGTGTATAAAGTTCTGACTGTACGACTAGGGTTCGATCGACATATCATCTATGGTTAAGGAAATAATAGGGGTTTACATAGGATAGGAGACCTGGGAGAGTATATTACAGAGACTCCCCAGATCCATTGCTTCCACATTCACTCTTATCTCCCTCCTCATGGTGATTCTCAATATAACCTCTTTATTAAACCCACGATCACCAGTGATTGAGCAAGCTCCTTGCAATGTATACATATTACGTCCGCGCCTGCATCCTTCGCCAAACGTACGACCAAAATAATGCATGCCTGGGCAAAAGAAAACAGAGTTGAGTTTGCCCCACACAAAACTGAAGTGTAATTTGCAACTTTAAAAGAAGTGGCCAAGAAAAGAACATTCCGTGGCTGACCCAGATTTGGAAAGAAGGAGGTCTTGTGACTATTCTAGGGTTTTAGGGTTGTGTTCTACGACATGGCGTTGCACCGTAAGCCGGCTATTTGTATAATAGTTTGTTTATGTACTTGTAATTTGATTGAGGTTGAATTACACTGATACATATTTACACATTAGATTACATGATGACCCGTCAGATTGTCAATAAACATGTTTATTTAAAATACCATACTGTGATTTATGAGGCCCGAGGGAAACAAATGGGCCACTCAGTCAACCCTCGTCCTCCTGAATTTCTGGTAAAGTAACCTAAGCAGTAGACCGGACAATACTGCATGTGATAAAGTGAACTCGAAGGAATGTGAAACGGCCCAAAAACGAGAATAGAAAACAAGAGAAGACAAAAAGAACGTAATCAAAAAAAAACAACGCCGGAGTGGAATGGGTTATGTAAGTGAGTCAAAGGACATCAGTAATATCAGCAAGAAGAACATTTGGTCATGGTCGGGTGAGAATAGACGATTCTATCGAATATTCAGATCACTTCTTCACGCTCGTAGCCCGTCGTCTTGAGTGTGGGATTGGGCTTTGTGTGGCCTTCCTTGTAAACACTAGCGAATGGGTTTGGGTCTTCCATTTGCTTGAGGTTACCAAGCGTATGGTTGACGCCACGATGAGTGGCTTCTGTTACACACAAGAGAAGTTAGATATCAGAGCTTGAGCATCACATGACGAATATATAGAAGAGAGCAAAAAAAAAATAAAAAAAACATACCGTCAGCACGAATATAGTAGATCAGATCCTTCATGGTCCGATGACCTTCGGGGATGTTCCAATACGTGACGGCGATATCCGGAATACGGAACTCGGGGTCCGTCCACTTGGGCAAATGGCCAGCCTCGATCTCCTGAATACACCACGTATAGGTATGTACGGCCTCTTCCTCCAAGTAGCCGACGAAGCGGTGGCAGATGCGAGGCGACATGAGATAGAGCAAGAACATGCCGTTGAAGAAGACACCCTGGGCGCCAATGATCATTAGTTTCATGAAGCGGCCCGGTTCGCACATTTTCAGAAACGTGAGCAAGTGCATACGCTCATTGTAGCTTTCTTCGAGCAGCGTCTCGATCCAGCCATGGTCGCGACGGAGGCGACGGATCGAGTTGAGATGGCGTAGCATGCCGGCAACCATGCCCGGTACACCGGCGATGCTTTCCAAGAAGATAAAGCGGATCAGCTAACAGACGAAGGGTTAGTTATATTAAGTCATACCCATACTAGCTAGTGTGTGAGCACACGGAACTACTTACCCATTGAGCTTCAGTTAGTGGTTTGATGGTCGTGACCTGTCCAGCCGGCTGATCAGCATGGGCTTTCTGAGCCTTGCTCATGCCCGTCACGAAGTCCATGCCCCACCGACACAAACGGACAAACTTCCAGGCAGCCCAGTCACCCATAGTACGCGGAGCGCGGTGACCTGGTACGACCTGAAGCATTTCTTCCTGAGTGAAGCCGTGGTGTGGCCAAGCCGGAGGTGTCTTGCGGATGGCTTCGGTTTCTTGGGTCGGGAAGAAGTCCCGCATGTGTTTGTGCGCAGTGTAGGAGAGAGCACGGCGTGAGATGAGCGGCGAGAGGACGGTGTATGTTTGGCTGCTGGAGGTGGTGCTCGACGCTAGGGGAAGTCGACAAACTACAGTGCTAGGTAGTCGCCGCGGTAGGGCAGCAGTGCAAAGACGACCGCTGGCTCTGGGAGGAAGCATGGCGATGATAGTGATAGTGATAGTGATAGTGAGTGTGATGTGGTTTCGAGTATAGCTGAAGACTAGACTAGATCTAGACGGGGAGTGAGATCGGTTGAGGATGTGACGAGATGATAGATGTGATATTGGTTTCTGTAATATGTAATACAGACAAGAGGATAGGGCGATCGAAATAAAGAAGGTGAAAATAAATAGAGAGGAAAAAAAGTTTCTGTCAGTGAGAGCCTGAGGCAGATGAAGAAGAAATAAGGCCGTCTTATATTAGCTAAGGGCGCTTTCGGCCTTGGGTCCAACGTGAAGCCTTCTAAGGCAAACAAAGGCCTATAGATGAAGTAGGAGGCATGTCAATACTTTGAGCCACGCTCCCCGGTGTAAGTTTACTTTTCTTTCCTTCTTTTGTTTTGGCCCTGGACTGCCTCTCCAGAAGAGGATGATAGAAGGCTAGTCGTATGCTAGCCGGGTAACTTCAGCTGTCGGCAGTCAGTGGCATCCTGACATCGAGTTACCAGAAATGGGTTCTATCTTTCAATGTTATTACTGCTGCTGGCTGGCTACTAAATTCCTGATGTGGAAACCCAATTACGACCCTGAGAGACAAGAAGAGCAACTAATACCAGGGCCTATAAATCGGGCGCAATCGGAACAGTTGAAAGAAGAGGAGGAGGCGAGTCATGATTTTCTGATATTGGTTGGTACGTACGTCGCCAAAAAAATTAAAATTAAAATAAAATAAAAAAGATAGGAAAACTGAGCCTCAGGCATGTATTCATAATGACGAAGAAAAATATAATTAGAAAGAAAAAAGGTGTCATTCATTCTATTCGGTTGCTATGTTCGTGATCTGAGGCATCAAGAAATGAAATCGCTTCCCTGTTCATATAAAAGGGCAAGAAAAAAGCGGCTTAATAAGAGGCTTACACCGAACGCCCTCTTGAAAAAGATTCCGGTCTATTTTCGTGAACGCCGTTCAACATCTGAAGCCCGCTACTCTACGACCAAAAAATGACTTACACGGCCTCGTGATCATATATCATATAGTTATCATCTTGTTTGATTTCATCTTGGACAGTGCTTTTAGATGCTTGCAACACATCCCCTTTCGTCCTTCTCCTTCTCCTTCTCCTTCTCCTTCTCCTTCTCTTTCTCTCTTGTAAGATATACAAAGAAACGAACAATTGCCTCTGAAGCGACGTCGGACCGTCTTCGTCGCACTATGGATCTTCTCTTTCCATGATGAAGCATGACAAGCCGCTATTGTTCCTTCTGTAATGACTTGTGCTGAGTGACCTTTCTTCAAGATATTACAAGGACCAGCTCAAGGGGCGACGCCGAAGTCTTGGCTCACACTCACAACACAACAACTTGCTCTTGTTCTGACGCATACGAGCGGCTCTCATTCCTTTCTTCCGTGCCAAAGCACCATCCGTATATCCTCTCCCGTCCTATCTTGTCTGGTGGCTTGTCTGGTCTAGTATCCTGAAGAATAGTCTGTATTGAGTCATATGCTGTGCTGGCCCGGGCTACCACCGACGACATCTATACGCACATCGAGATGCTCCGTCTCGTTAAAGTCAGGTCAGGATAACTCGTATCTACATGTGCATATCTGTATGAATGAACATGCTACTTTGAGGCTCTGTTCATGCCTATTTGTGCCTGATGTAAAGAGCCCCCCCCCCCCCCCCCAAAGAAGGAAGGAGGAAAGGTCGGTCAGCCTTACCTTGCTCTGTATCAAGTCAGTGTCTGGTGTAATTTTCCACACCATATTAAGCCAAGCTGGGCTCGAGACCGGTCCGGGAGATGGAAATTTGAATAAGTCTTGGGCTAGTAAAAAAAAATCCTCCAAGGGAAATTGGAAGCGCCGATATCCACTGGTGTTCTTGACTTGCACAGAATCTCTCAAACTTTCGATATTTGCTAGGGGGAGTTAGAAAATCCCAAGAAACGTTTCTATTAGCAAAAACAAGCTGGCTTTTCTTCTGCGGCTCTGCGCGTCACCACTCTAGCTTAAAAAATCAAAACTCTAACTAGTGATTTCCTTTTGCCGGCGCCGTCATCGGTCCTTTTTGCTTCCTCTTCATAAAACCCGCTTACCATCGTCTACCATTAAAGTTTTTTCCAACTAAGAGAGGGCTCCAAAATGCCGGTCCTCCCAGTCTGGTCCTTCTTCTGGCAATAATAATAGCGGCTAGCTTCTAGATAGAAAGTGTGACGTTCTGCTAGCTTAGCTTCACCGAGCAAAAGGAGACTTTCAAAGGAAGCAAGGAAGGGGGGAGCTTGCATAGCTTGATACTTATTTGTTTGCTTCCTTTGCCTGTTTTATTAGACGCTGTTCATAGCTTTCTGCTTAATTACTACGTTCCAACGTGCTAACTGAAGCCTAAAAATATCAAGTATGCAAGTACTGGGAAGAAAAGAAAAGGGTCACGATCCTTCCATTTTTCCTACTTTCTTATCAGATCTAATCGGTCCAGGGCATCACCGAAAGATCTATTCTATTCCGATTAGACCATCTTGATCTTTGATCTTCTGGAAGAACATCGCCACTTCTACACATTGACATGGGATCTCTGACTTCTGCCGTACCATTGAAATCGCGACCTCCGATCGGAGTTCCTAAAACACACTTCTTTAGGCGCCTTTGTTGTTTGTATTTTCTTCTACGCTTTGTCTTGGAACTTTGTTCTTTTTCCACTAGTAAACGGAAGTTCGAAGCGCACATCCTCCCAATGTCTTATGGTGCCCACGTCTCGGTTCATGACTCTTTTAAGAAGCATCCTCTTGACCCCCCCCCCCCGTCTTCTCATCATGCAACGATGTGATTCCGGGTGACTCTGTGTACCTTCACTGCTACTCGAGATAGTTGCGAGTAGTTTTTGTCTTGCTTATTTGTGCATTGATAGTGAAATACAAGAACGATATAACTCTTATTACTTTTAGCTCATAGATTCATTAGTCAACATGTTTCAATGACCGGTACTTATATCAGGAAGGCGGCATCATGTCTTATTAGAATCGACTGGGAATTCTAATTTCCGTCTTTGATGATAGTGAGTTCCGGATGCATGGAATAACGAGTTGCGATGTCGCATCTTACAGCTTTAGTTGGCCCAAATTGATATCTGATTCACGGAACGAGACCCAGTCGGCGAATATTTGATGCATAGCGCTTACACAAGATAAACGAGCATCCGCCATGACTATATGCGTTTTCATTTAGAATAGAGTCTACAAAAAGAATAGTCTATATGCTTTATTTCTTGATCATACTTACAAGCAGAGTAACTCCTCTTCAAATGATGTAGCTGATTTAGAGATAAAACATCAAAAAGGCTGACAATAGAAGGATAGGCTTGATTATGTTAGGAACCTAGTAGGTTTAGTCTAAGATCTTTACATTATATGTGCTACTAAAACAGTGTCATACATCTATCTACATTAACATTGGAGGTAACTATTCAGACAGCAAATTGAGAGATAATTAGTATTATTCTTCATATGTACGTACAGTCACCGGCACTAGATTAGGAGTTAGGAAAATATATTTCAATGAAAATGAAAAGCACTTACTAAAGTTTCTTTTCTAGACCATGGTGTAATATTACTTGATAATTTTGTCTAATGTCCGGTTGTAAACTGTAGAGTGGTAATATTTACTTAGTAGTCAGTGCAGTTAGGAACTAAAAACAATGAAAAAGCTAAGTCTAAGATCAAGAAATAGCAAAATGTAGAAGTAGTTATTATATCTGATGTCTTCAATATATGCCTATTAGTTAGTTCTTAATCCCTTCTAAGTGGAGGTTGAAGTCTAATATCTTGATATCAAGCACTACGAGGCAGAAACTCAGAGTAACTACTATAGTTAGAAAGGGTTTAGATAAATCGTCATAGAAATCATGGAAATAACCATTTATTCTCGAGTTATCACCGATATATTTCCCTTTTTTTTCTTTCATTCCAAGTCTAAAAAAGAATAACTAGAATATAAAGAGGGCACAATATAGTTACAAAAAGAGTGTTTAGTTGGATACTGTAGTAAGGGCTCTGATCCTTACTACCTCACCAAGAAAAACCCCAACAGGCTCTGAGTCTTTGCTAACATACCCTAAAAACCGAGAGTTCCTACAACACGTGACTAAATTTCATGGTTTTCTCCTAACTGCTTGTTTATATCCTTCTGATCTTGGGAATTACTTCCTATATCTCCTACCTAATATAGACTGAAAATGGAAACTCAGACGTTGCACTTGACTTATGAATGGATTTCAAATTTCCCTCTCAGCTTTTAGATGAAAAAGTCTTTTTTTTAATACATATTTTTTAATTTAAAGTTCTAATAGCGCTGATTTGACAAACCCTTGGTATGGGAATTGTCACATGACCACAAAGGTATCTCTCAAACCCAACCTAGCAAACACCATGTCTGCCTAACCTTGTCACCTTAGGACAATGGCAACAACAACAACAACCAACCGCACATTTCACTTCTACTTACTTCATCTTGATTCCTCTATCTATCATTCCACGACACTTCTAAGCAGCTACATATCATCTATTTTTCCTTTTCTCTACTAACAAATCGTTTTGCCAATCATGGGGAAGCACAACCAACCCATGAATCCGAATCAATGCCAAGCCAAAACCAAATTGATCAAGCGAAGGCTGTTGAGGAAGCTCTCTAAAAACAAAAGCAAAAGTATGAGGAAGATCTAAGGCGGCACCATGAGGAAAACGCCAAAAAGCTCGCACAAGCTGAAGAATGCATCGAAGAAAGAACGACTTGCTAGAAAAGCAGCAGAAGCACCAACCGAAAAAGAACGATGGGCAAAAGAAGCTGCTCAAAAGTTCAATGTGTGTTCTAACTTCTCAACAGCTCTTTACAATGATTTTTCACTCAATTGCCAAGCATTGACACTAGAGCGAGCCAAATAAAGAATACCATACGACTGGTGGGACTACTCTAGTCCATAATCGGCTATATCCACGTCTTTTTAAGCCTTGGATTAATTTTGATAACATTCATGAACAACAGTTCACTCAGTTCTATACTTTCTTTGGCGAACAAGAACTCTTTCCAAGCTTTACCAATATTGCCTCCAACCAGAAAAAGCTGGCAAAGCCATTGTCATGTGAGGATCATTTTGTCTTTTTTTTCTCGACTGGCTATTGAGGAACATGTTGAAATCATCATCAACCTATTTTTACAACATAAAGAGCATGGCAAGAAAACAGGATACGATTCTATCGAAAAATTGGCTTTCGATGTGGCAAACGAATCTTCAATCCACAGTCGACCACCAAAGATACGGATAGCTTGTGGTTCCATATGACAGCCCCCCAAATGCTAGCCCATTAGATGTAGCAGACAATGTTGTGCCTCCTCCTTTGTATCTACCCAACGAAAGATCCAGCAAAAAGCGACCTAGAGCTCCTACTTCTACAAATGATAGTTCTGTGGCCAAGTTATCTTTACAAAACCGACGATTTGAGACCAATTCTACTGCGACATGATACAGAACTCTTGAAGGTTGTGAAAACCCAGAGAGGAACTTGTTTGTTGTGGAATACAAGGCTGCCCATAAGATACCACCTGCATTTCTTTGGAGGGCTCTTGCATATATTTCTAATGCGGTGCC
>RHLR01000639.1:0-16065 GCA_009806335.1 Davidsoniella australis | reverse complement strand
AAGGACGACCGTCGTGATCGCAGTGACCGCTACGATGACCGTGATCGTCGCGACCGTGACCGCTCTCGCAGCCCTGACCATCGGTAAGCATCCAATACTGAGTACATTATTCTTTTGTCTATGTTACTAACCAAGTCTTAGTTCCAGTGATCACGAAACTAAGGAAGATCGTGATGACCTCGACCGTCGGGAGACTAACGGTGAGGAACGTAAGCGTTAGTACCCAACCTAGTACCAAATTCAGTATACCGCATAGGATATCTTTGGCTAACCCAATCTTCCACATAGCTGCTCCTGAGAGCCCCACCCCTGCTCATGACGATCTCGACGTTGCCGAGTAAACAGCTCGCGGCACTGAACCAAATAATAGTTACTTGTAACTGTTTAAAAGTTGCGATATCCTTCTCCTCCTCCTACTCTTCCTCCTTGCATGTTGCTTTCTTCCTTTCTCAGTTTGTTTACCCTGGATTTTGGTTAGTTTTCATGCCTTCCCCGGTTTCAGCTTACTTTTTTTTTATTAAATATCGTTTTTGGAGTTCTGAGCACCCTTTGAAGATGGTATGTTATCGATGAATCCTAGAAGCTCGTATCGTAGAGCATCTCTGGGGCCATGCTACTCTTCTGCCATTATTTTCTTTTACCTACTCTGTTCTTCACTTCCGTTTTCCGCCTCGAAATTAAGTCCGGATATCATCACACAGGATATTGATGATTCCGTTAACTAGTAAATTATTCTTAGTATTTATTCAAGCAAGCTTTAGACAATCCAAGGGTGTGTTATGTGCCCTTTTATTCTTTTTTTCTTTTTCATTTATACTTTTGGCTGCTTGTAAATGTTGCCACATCACCGTGACAGACAGAGTTTGTGATATTTGATGCTATGTGTCTCATGTGGTGAAATCTTTTCATCATGAATCATTATTATAGTAGTAAATGTATGAAATCTACCTAAATCATCACATAATAGCCATCATATCAATTTCTGTGTTTATAGTTTCATAGTAGGCAATTCGATGCCTTCTCCATGATCTAGATTGGAACAATATGCAGAAGCAATAGATTATTGACCCCTTTTTAGGCATTATTTCTTTTCTTTTTTTGGAGGTCTTTCGATGTCTTATTTGCCTTTTGCCTTGTCTTCCATAATGAAAATGATATGTATTATTAGTAGTTTATTGAGGCGTGAAATCTGATCCTTTCGTCCTTATTTAGCCTATCGAAATTCCTCCGTAAAAGCGACCTCTCCACGTATCTTTTTCTTCTTCTAGCAGTTTGTTTTGTTTTGTTAGTTAGTTGTAGACAACGATGTACTAGTTTGTATTTCGAGACATATTCTTCGTACTCCCTAGTCTTCGTATGCATACGGCTATCGGTGTGCACTTAAAGGGATCTCCCTAACTCTTGATGTTCTATATCCTTCTAGTCTTTTATCAATGACTGCATCTTTAAAAGTGTTAGGGCTGGTCTCCGAAAAAGATTATTAAAAGTTACTGTCACTTCTAATTACACAAATACAACACAATCTCTGTCCAGCCAACCAAAGCCAAACCTACCATATCAACGATCGGTTCATCGCTACAACTAGTAGTAACAAGTTCCTGGGCAACCCAAACCCAAAGACGTGGGTTCTGGCCTAGTGCC
Organism: Davidsoniella australis; assembly: GCA_009806335.1. Classification (NCBI taxonomy): domain Eukaryota; kingdom Fungi; phylum Ascomycota; class Sordariomycetes; order Microascales; family Ceratocystidaceae; genus Davidsoniella; species Davidsoniella australis. The sequence continues at coordinate 14,424 of RHLR01000639.1, read as the reverse complement.
TCTACTACTACTACCGCGGCTATTCTAATGCGACGCTATATTTGAGAACCCTGAACTGTCCGCGATTTCGTCTCTTATCTCACCGTGATCTAAAAGCTTGCAAGTAGAAGTTCGAAGTTGATTCTATTTTTTCACAGACCCGTCACCCCTTAAAAGAGATATAGCTATAAGAAGGGAAAAGGCTGCGTGCCTACCAACTCAGTAGGTTGCACTGTGGGTAGCCAAGCCTTATATTATAGTACATAGCTAACAAACCAACCAGAGTTATTTGCTCCCCTACCCACCATTTTCCCTCCTGCGATCAACCCAAACCAGTGAAGCAAAAAAAAAATAGGCCGTCCAGAAAAGCCAGTGGAAACTTTGCTCATCCTTATCCAAGATCCCGGCAACGCGCATTACAGCAAAAATAGAATGGATAACTAGTGCTATTATCCTACTACAACTACGACCTCACCCGACATTGCCGATTTTCTCTACGGCTGTCAGTCTCCGAGCCTCGAAAAACTTCGCACGGCGCAATATCTCGATATCACAGCTGCCGATTGGCCCGTTTACATTCTTTTGGAACTATCTTTTTGTCCGTCATACGCTTGAATCATGGCATTGGTATGTCCTCGCTACGCCTTTTCCCGGTTGTTTCCGTGTCCCCTGAGCTCAAGACTCGGCGAAAGCGTGTCGCAACGCTAAATTGCGATTCCGCTTTCCCTTCACGGCCACGTATAACATCGTCTCTCCAGCCTCACTACCTGCCAGATACATCTATTACATCTATACCACTATACAAACATGCCTAACCTAACCTCTTCCATCTATGCAGAAACAGCCAGAAAAGACACCTGCGTCGCTGGTTAAAGTTAGCGAATTCCTGTCGCGGCCCTTTGTCGCTTCGTTCTGCGGAGGCGGCGTTGCCGGCGCCGTATCGCGCACCGTTGTATCTCCTCTCGAACGCCTCAAGATCCTATACCAAGTACAAAGCGGTACTCGCGATGCATACAAGCTATCCATCACCGACGGCCTAGCCAAGATGTGGCGTGAGGAGGGCTGGCGCGGATTCATGCGCGGCAACGGAACAAACTGTATCCGCATCGTGCCGTACTCGGCCGTACAGTTCGGCAGTTACAACATATACAAGCATTACTTCTTCGAGCCTGCGCCTGACGCAGATATGTCGTCGTTGCGCAGACTAGTATGTGGTGGCATCGCTGGTGTCACCTCTGTCATCTTTACATACCCTCTAGATATCGTGCGGACGCGGTTATCTATCCAGACTGCTTCCTTTTCGGAGCTCGGGGCACGCCCGCAAAAGCCAGCAGGAATGTGGGAGGTCATGGTCAAAATCTACCGTACCGAGGGTGGCATCACAGCCTTGTACCGTGGAATTACGCCCACTATAGCTGGTGTAGCTCCCTATGTATGTTACTACCAACTAACTTTCGCATGAACGAATCACATGCTAACAGAAATTACCATTATTAGGTTGGTCTCAACTTTATGACTTATGAGTGGGCGCGGAAAAAGCTTACCCCCGACGGCGATCAAAACCCGAGTGCTGTTCGGAAACTAGCAGCCGGTGCCTTCTCCGGTGCCATAGCCCAAACTTGCACATACCCATTCGATGTCTTGCGTCGTCGCTTCCAAATCAACACTATGTCTGGCATAGGATATAAATACAATGGTCTATTCGATGCTGTTCGTGTCATTATCATGCACGAAGGTGTCAAAGGCCTGTATAAGGGTATCGTACCCAACTTACTCAAGGTCGCCCCTAGCATGGCGGCCAACTGGCTCAGCTTCGAGCTGACCCGTGACTTCTTGCTCAACATCAAGCCCGATGTTGCCGAAAAGGCGTTGTAAGCCAGACAGCTAACTTAATATCGGTTTATCTTTGCTGGCCTCTGTAATTTTTGTTTTGACTTTATTCGGATTACTTTAGATGGAGTTGGTTCGGGTGGGATAATCATCTTTATGGCATGTGGTATCATCCTCATTTTTACCTTCTTTATTCCCCTTTTAATGTTGTTTGTTTCTTTGTTTCCTTGTTCATTGTCATCTTCCACGTATCATATCATGACATCACGGTTTCTATATATCATTGGAAAATATTATTGAATGTGGCATCCTACCACCTAGAGTAGGATGATAGGAGCATTTCCTTTACGCAGTATGCAGTATGCATCTATATATACATACATATGCCTAAGGTACATATATTGTGATATTGTAAAATTGACAGCCTCGGGTTCGTATGAGTAGTATGACTAAGACATGTCGTCACAGATCGCTGGCCAATTCATTTAGCGTTAATAATCAAGCACTTCAGCTTGGTAACACAGAGACTCATGCCACTTTTGTAAACTTAACCATTTCCGCAACGCCTCACATTAAACGGTTAAAGTGGAACTTACACCGGATACTGTGGACCAAATCTTGCCTCCACGAGTGGCTTTCGGCCCCACCATTTCTTTTTCCTGTGTGTGGCCCTAACGCTTTTTAGTTTTTGCCCACACAAAATTGATCAAATCCTGAAATTTTGGTCTTCTGGGAGGGCATACTGGAACCCGGGCGAGAAACCACCATTGCTTTCCAAATCTACCTTACCCTCTTTTTTTCCCTTTCTCCTGTTCACGAGAAGAGAAAGCCTTCCAGACTCGTCTCTTTCCCTCTTTTTTTTTCGTTTTTTGTCGTCATCACAATCTTCGACAATGGCTGAGCAGCTGATCCTTAAGGGCACCCTCGAGGGCCACGTACGTGAACGCCCTTTCTCTCCCGTCACATTACACCACAACATTTGCCGAATTTTATATCGAAAAACGCACCAATTCATTCAATACACAATGCAAAATCTCGATTCGCCAAAACTTTCGATTTGAACCACAAAAATAGGTTCTGGGTTGCTTGGAAACGGTGGCGGTTATGGATAGCCTCTCAACAGTAGCTACATAAACGTTTTGTGGACTTGAACGAGGGGTCACTGATCCCCGTCTTCGACAACCCGGACCGTTTGAATGGATCAGCCTGAAAAAATCGAACCGAATCTGCTTTTCAATTTCTTCAACGTGGGGCAAATGCACTGACAAAATTATGTTATATAGAACGGCTGGGTCACCTCCCTGGCTACCTCAATGGAGAAGTGCGATTTCCTTACCTTATCCAATCCCTAAACGAGATTATAATACCCGCTTCTTCCATAGCTCCGCTTTCGGCGAAAACAAAAAAAAAAACTATAAAGCTAACAATATGTCCCATTCTTCAGCCCCAACATGCTCCTGTCTGCCTCGCGCGACAAGACCCTGATCATCTGGAACCTCACCCGCGATGAGTCCCAGTACGGTTACCCCAAGCGCTCGCTCCACGGCCACTCGCACATCGTCTCTGACTGTGTATGTTGAGAAATCCACCCGATGAACATGTGGGCCGTCCATTCCATCCCGTTCAATTTCCAATGCGGCCTACCTCTTTCTTTTCCGGGTTTTGCTCCAGACGATGGCACCTTGTTTCTCCCGAACCGACTACTCGATTAATACCACAAGCTATCAGATAGTTATGGATCTTGGCCATCACAAGAACTTCCATATTTCATCAAGTCATACGCTATAGCTTTTGGTATGTTCGTGGTTGGTGGAGAAATCAAGTGGTCAAGCTCTGTGGGTACAACGAGAAAGGAGATCAGACGGTCTCAAGGATAAAGGAACTCGATGGTGGATGGCTTCACATGAACAGCAAGAAAAAAAACCAAAGACGAAATTAAATTCTGACTCGCGAATAGGTGATCTCCTCGGACGGCGCCTACGCCCTGTCTGCCTCTTGGGATAAGACCCTGCGCCTGTGGGAGCTGGCTACCGGCACTACCACCCGCAGATTCGTCGGTCACGAGTCGGATGTTCTGTCCGTCTCTTTCTCCGCCGACAACCGCCAGATCGTCTCGGGTGCCCGTGACAAGTCTATCAAGCTGTGGAACACCCTGGGTGACTGCAAGTACACCATCACCGAGAAGGGTCACTCTGAGTGGGTTTCGTGCGTCCGCTTCAGCCCCAACCCCCAGAACCCCGTCATCGTCTCCGCTGGCTGGGACAAGCTCGTCAAGGTACGTTTTTCACATGATATTTCACAGCCTCAAAATGTCAAGATTCGAAGAGAACATGGTTGTTCCTGATGCTTTCAACGTATTTGCTACTTCAGAGCCAATCGGCCATGAGAACAACATACACCATTTTCTGATCGATCAACCGTTTCTCTTCATCTTGATAACACCCATTGGAGCCCGTCTCTTTGTTTGACATGTTCATAACGTGGTTACTAACTCGATGTAATAATAGGTTTGGGAGCTGTCGTCTTGCAAGCTGCAGACCGACCACATTGGCCACAACGGCTACATCAACACCGTTACCATCTCCCCCGATGGTTCCCTGTGCGCCTCCGGTGGCAAGGACGGTGTCACCATGCTGTGGGATCTGAACGAGTCCAAGCACCTCTACTCTCTGAACGCTGGTGACGAGATCCACGCCCTGGTCTTCTCTCCCAACCGCTACTGGCTGTGCGCCGCCACCGCCTCTTCCATCATCATCTTCGATCTGGAGAAGAAGAGCAAGGTTGCTGAGCTCAACCCCGAGTTCACCAACGTCGGCAAGAAGTCTCGCGAGCCTGAGTGCATCTCGCTGGCTTGGTCCGCTGATGGCCAGACTCTGTTCTCTGGTTACACTGACAATGTCATCCGTGTGTGGGGTGTTATGTCGCGGGCTTAAAGAAAGTTGTTTTTTAAGTACTTGAAGAAAAAAAGGGAACAACAAAAAAACTTTTAAAGCTTCTTTAGAGGACACAGAACCACGCGTCCGTTCTTTTTTCTCTTTTCTCTCTCTGACCACTTTTATTTCATGTTCGTGACGATGAATGAGATTTTTTCATTTTAAAAAAAAGGGAAGAAGATTGACGGTCTATTTTTTTAAATAAAAAAAAGGCACGCGAATCACAACACCAACGGAGTTAACTTGTTTCTTATTCTGGGGCCCTGGGAGGGAAGTGGTGTGATATCAAATAAGGAATGAAATTACATCGGTTCTCATAATTGAACTACTCAAGCAACTGTTTTTCTTAAGCTATATTTGTCCTGTGAATGTTGTAATTGTGGTATTGTGAATGTGCCTCATGTCCTACAATGCTACGTGATAGGGTTATCAGACCCTAATAAATTACGAATAAGTGGCAATATTCATTTTGTGCATGATGGTGTCATATACTCTCGGATCAATGACTGGAATAAACATATAAAACTTTATATTTACAACTCGATAGTAATAGAATTCTTTACCATGACACTACTTGGTAGTTATGTTGATTTTAATACACGGGCCTTCATCTGATAGTAGTTAAATAGAGAAACAGTCGTCTATAGACAGAGATTGTTGTACTGCCCTTAAGCACGACGTCATTCTGTTGTTTTTTTTGGCCTCGAAAGACAAGGTAATAGTAAAAAACTTAATTTAGGTATGATTGTCGTTCATTTTTTTACTATAACCTTCGCCACCATATCAGGCGATGATATATCAGAAAGGAACAAACGGGATTCAAAGATCATGATCTCAGATTTGTCCATCGAAAACTAATATCTACCCTTTCAATCTTCTAGAAGAAAGGAGGTAGATAGAAGGGGTAACCGCCGTTCTTGAGGCGGAAAATGTTCATCAGTAGACTATAGGTGACTAGAATCACAGCAGACAGAATGATGACGACGATACGCTGAGCCATGGGGTTGGCGATACGGGGGGCCTTGATAGCCAGAGAGATAGAGCAGAAAGAAAGGAGACCGTCTATAATAGGATCAGTTAGCAAGATATGCAATATTGTAAGAGGACTCTTTCCGAGAGGCTAGTGCCAGCATTAGTGCCAGTATAGTTTGTTAAAGACTTACAGATGGCGGCAACAACCTGAGTCTCAAGACCCAATTGGTTCTGGAAACCACTGGCGAAGTAGCTCACACCACCGTCACGACTCATAGCAACGTAGGGCACGTTGCGGATATGGTTGAACATGTGGCCACTGATAAAGACCAAGATAGCAATCAAGCTGATGGCAGCCCACAGGTTACGGCTCTGGATAACAGGGAGGACATAGGGCCATAGAACCACGGCGGCAGTGATAGTGCCAACGACCAAAAGGGTGTTAATAGCCAGAGCAGTGTAGTCGACAGGGCGCTTGACGGGAGGGTGAGGACGGTCAGGCAGGTTGCGGGAGATCCAGCCATGAATGCTCTCAGCAGTCTGAGGGCTATACGACGAGAGAAGAGAGGTTCTACGTTAGCTTTTGCGGAGCCTTGGTTTTTACAGATGAATGTTTAGCTCGTCTATGGAGTTACTTACCCGCCGTTGAAATCGTAGCGGAGAGGCTCAGCGTTGGGCTTGGCGAAGGGACCGGTAGTGGGAGGATATTGTAGCAGCACGGGGGCAGTAGAAAGACTGAGCTAAAGAAATGAGACGCTGATGTTAGTCTTGATTATGCCTAACGGAGAGAAAAGCAATTGATGCCAGGGGAAGCCTACCTGCTGGAAGATCTCGCGGCCATTGGCAAAGTCCAGAGTACCGAAGATGATCTGCGACTCGCCGGCCTTATCGCCCTTGAGCCAACTCTTAGCCAGGATATCCCACTCGGGCTGGAACTCACGGCACAGCTGGCACTGGTAGCGCGCGTCCATGGCAGTCAGCAAGATGGCGACACTGTAGTCGCGCGGCTGTGCCGTGATATCAGTGTACAGGCCGTCGTCCAGCGTAATGGGCGCAAGGGTGCGCTGAGAATCGGCATGGAACATGGGGAAACGGTCCGCTGCGGCGGTCTTGGCCTTGCCTTTGGCGGCAGCGGCTCCGGCGACCAGCGCTAGGCCTGAGACGAGAGTTTGGAGCAGGCGCATGTCAGGCTAGAAACGGTGGGAGGTATAGAGAGTGGTGGTGATGATGTGGCGAGCTGGCGTATATGTGGCAGGCCAGAAGCTATTGACAGGATGAATTGACGCAAATCAAAAAGAACAAAATCTATAGCACAAGAAAAGAAAATGACAAAATATAACAAAAGAACGGAGTCAAGAAGAATAAAATAAAAAAAGAAGCTCCAGAATGTGTGGTTGCAAAGTTGGTGGAAAAACGTCTAGCGCATTGCATTACATGTTCTTTCTTCTCGATTTTTGGTCTTGCAAGCAATTTCCGTGACACTACGCAAGCTCCAAACGTGGCCCATTCTCTGGCAATTACCGTAATCGAAGCTCCCGCTGTCTTCTTCTTGCTTTGCGCCGCACTTCGCTGACTAAGCTATCGGGTGGGTCCTTTCTCTAAGTGGCAGCCCCATTATTTCTTAGTTGCACTGTAGAATTTCTTAGAGTAAATTAACATCAAGAAAATGTACCTCGTTTCAGGTTTCTACGACTTTGATTTTCAGAATCCTCTTTTGTATGCTTATAGGTTGTCCCTTTGCCTCCGCAACTACTTGCATCTTCTGTGGCTGCATTCCAGTATGAAGTTCTTGTAAGAGAACGGGCCATCGTGTCGCGTTGGGAGTTGGCTTGTAGCCGGCTAAACACAGGATGAACCGACAAATACTTGGAATGCGATGTGTGATTTTTATGTTGCTCAAATACAAACAACAAAAACAACAGGCATAAAAACAGCTCTGAAATTAGTAGCCACGACTTGTTTGGCGCTGTTGTTTCGGGGGTGTGGCTTCTTTGTTCTATTCTTGGCTGTAGTCATAGTCGTAGTTGTGGTTATTCTGTTCCCCACACAATCCCAGTAGCCTAGTCTAGCCTGCCTTCTGTCATTAGAACTAGCCTAGCTTTTCAGCTTCTACCAGGCTTCCTTTGACTGAATTATATCACCAAACTTTTTACATACACACTTCGTCAAACTTCTTTTATCCTCTGGCTGGCTCTAGTTGGACGCCATCCTTTCCCGTGCATTAATTTTTCGCTATTAATTTTCTACATATCTCTTACACAAGTTTATTCACACTTTTTATTTTATTTTTCTAACTTGTATTTTGATCATTTAATTGTGTTATAATTCTCAGCGCATCCACTGTGACAAATCTAGAGTAGTTGCCCCAGCTTAACGCGCCCAGATATGCGGTCGACGCGTAGTGGACGGAAGGCGCAACCGCCCTCAACGACAACAGAGAATGTCAAGGCAAGTGCGCACTATAGTATACGAGGCTGAATGCATATGTCCTCAGCCTCGACAATACATCAACAGAAGCCATCGAAGCTGTAGCCAGCAATCTAACATTTTGCGCCACATTCACAGCGATCCGAGAGAATTCACGCCCTAGAACTCAAGGCACAGGTTCAAGCCCACGAAGCCGAAATCACATCTAGAAATGAAGACAAACGCCGATCACAAGTCAAGTCTCTGATAGTAGAAGACGACAAGGCCGAAATGACTGCCCGTATAACTAGAAAGGACTCTGAAATCGAGGCCTTGACTATCAAATGTACGCAAATCACAGCAAATTTCGAGGCTAGTGAAGAGCTATGTCAGCGCCAAGAGACCCAGATCAAATCCCAGGCGCGGGATATCGCTATGTTACAGGTACGTCTCCGAGATATAAGCACTATTACATCTCGAGCCTCTGGCCCTAACCTGTGATTTTAGGCTGAAGTCAAGTCAATGAACGACACCTCCAATGACTCCACCAAAATCCTCACCGAAAAACTGGCACTCTCTCGCGAGCTCACAACCCTAAAACCCGAACTCGAACATTTACGTACCCAACTTGCCGGCCAACAAAAGGCTATTGCTGAAAAGCTGGCCCTCGAACGTCAAGTCATTTCCCTCGAAGTCGAGCTTGAGGCCGAAAAACGTTCCAAGCAACGCGCCCTCCAGAACAGTTCTAGCAAAGAAGAACTCGTAGAAATGCAATCGCGGGTAGACGAACTCGAGAAGAAGCTAGCCGCAGAAAAGAAAGACAAAGAGAAGCTCAAATCCGTCCAACAACAGGCTGCTGATAGTGGCTCTCTCGCCGAAGAGGAAAAGAGCAAACTCATGTCGAAAATCAAAGATCTCGAAAAGAAGCTGGCTGTAGAAACCAAGGATAAAGAACGTATCTGCAAAGACGGCGAAAGAGAACTCGCTGATGCGAACGCCAACGTCGAATCTTTAGAAGAGCGTCTCGACAACATGAAGACCAAGATGCGGGAACTACGTGAAGAACTGCGCAACACCAAGGCGCAATTAGACGATAACGAGACCAGAGTAATGGCCACCGCTGTGGATACCGGCGAGAAGGTGCCTGTAAAGGCCGCAGCTGCCGCCCGAAAACCTACTAAGAAGCGGCGAGCCGATGAGATCGAAGAACTTGCTATATCAACTCCTGGAATCGTCGAAGGGAAGAACAAAAAGGCTGTTCCAGCTCAAGTGGGCCAAAAGTCCAACTTCTCTATCACTCCGTTCCTCAACCGCACCAAGGGCCCGATGGATGAGTCAGACATGACCCTCTCGCTCGACACCCCTAGCAACAAACCACCAGCCAAGGAAAAGCCCAAGTCTCGATTGTCTGAAGTCACAACAGTCGAAGAAGTCGTTGCAACCCAAGCTGAACCACCAGCTAAACAGCCCAAGGCTCGTGGCCGGGCCCAAAAGGCTTTGGGAGATGATTCTAACGCCAAGCCAAGTGGAGCCGAAGAAGAATACAAAGAGCCTGCTGCTAACAAAAATGCTAAGAAGCAAACCGCCACATCCATCCTAGATGAAATTGAGATCGAAGACGATCCGTCTGGCCCGGCAGCTACAAAGAAGACGGGTGCTACCAAGACTCTCAAGGCCAAAACTCTTGGCGGTGCTGTAACTGCGGACGTTGAGCAAACTAAGAAGAAGCGCAAGGTTCTGAACGCGGCACCGAAGACTCTATTTGATGACGAAGACGACGATGAAGTCGGGTCTATGCCACCTCCGCCTAAACGCGGGGCCCGTGTCAATATTGGCGGCGGGGCAGCCAGTAACCGCACAATGGGCAAGTCAGTCTTGGGAGGAGTCAAGAAGAATGCCTTTGGCTCTGCCTTTTCTCCCCTCAAGAAAGATAAGCGTGGCGTAGGAGCTAGTTTCTTGGTGTAAGAGAAAGAGAAAAAAAATCTACGAAATCATGACATGGATTAACACATGCTTTTTGTTCTGCTTTTTTTCGTCTTGTTTGTTTTTTTTTGTTCTTTGGTAATTTCAACCTAGTGGCGGCGGTTTTGCGATACATATCATCTCAGTACTATTTGTTTTTCTCATCTTTGGTAGGGTGTTTGAGTTAACGGGTTGACGGGATAGGCCAAAGAAGCATTGGTCTCGGGCGTTCATATTCATCATTTTTGTTTGCTTTGGGAGTTAACTTTTTCGTATTACTCTATCAGCTTTTTGGGCGTTTGTTCATTTTTTTTCTTTATCTTTGTTCTTAGAGATAAATCTCAGTTGCCATCATGAGTGATGATGAAGTCAAGATATCTTCATCTTTCATAAATTCTCTCCTTGTATTACTGCATGATAAACATAAATGAGCCTTCATTTTTTCAATGCCCTTACTATATACATGAAATACATTACATCACCAGCATCTTACGATCTAAAACTGCCATCGTGATTATTAGTTAGATATTATGATTTCAATAGCAAAATTTCTCTTATAGACTCCACGCACAGTGCGTATGCTGTTATGTGCACTGCTTCTGTGACACGTAAAATTCATCAAAGCATCAAGTTTCCAGACTAACGATTGAAGCCATATTTTATATCATTCTCTTATATTTTCCAATTAATTAACAGAGCCTACCTTTTTTTGCCCAAGGTTCATCTTATTAGAAATATGGACAGAATACTCACATCCATTTCCCCATCTCGACAAACTAGTACCAGGCTATTTGCTCGTTTCTATGCATCGTCATCATCTGCGTCTTCCAGATGGAAGACACGGCAAGCAACTGATCAATATACGAAGGATGCCAAAGCTCAGGGTTTGCGTAGTAGAGCAGCTTTCAAGTTGATGGAGGTACGTAGACACACCCGCGATGACAACAACAAGATGGGGACATCATCTATCAATATGTAATTTACATCCATGCTAAGCTATCATGTTCTTAATCTTAGATGGACAAACGTCACCGTATCTTCCGGCGTGGCCAGACAGTCGTCGATCTTGGTTTTGCACCGGGTAGTTGGTCCCAAGTAGCAGCGGACAAAACATCTCCCGGTGGAATAACTGTCGGCATTGATTTATTACCTGCATCCGCACCTGACAACGTGATTGCTATACAGGGTGATTTCTTGGCTGAAAGCGTACGTGAGAAAGTCAAAGCTGCGGTCGTCCACGCAAAGGCAGTTCGTTTCTCTCAGTGGAGACATGAACGGGAATTGCAGAAGGAGAAAATGAACCGTGCGGAAGAGGCTACGACGCTAGAAGGGGATAAAGAGGTTCATGATGAAGATGAGGGAATGGAAAGAGAAAACTTGGCCTCGGTCATGACATCAACGAAACCTACTCAGCAGTCTGAACTAAGACGAGCAGTTGTCGATGTAAGTCATCAACAATTTACAACAAACAAACCAATGGCATGTTATTTAGACCTACTAACCCCTCGAAACTCCGTTATCTATAGGTCGTCATCAGCGATATGATGATGAATACTTCAGGCGTGCCATTCCGTGACCACGTTGGCAGCATGGTACCTAATCCCTATAATTAATCACAACATCTCAAATACCAAAAACTACTTGCTACTAACACAATATCATAGGATCTCTGTTCTGCAGCTCTCACTTTTGCTGAAGAAACTTTACGTCCCGGAGGCCATTTCTTGTGTAAATTCTACCAAGGCGCTGAAGACAAGGCTTTCGAGATGCGGCTAAAGGGAATGTTCGCTAAAGTTTTCCGCGAGAAACCAGACTCTTCAAGAAAAGTATGTCTTTCATATTTTATATATATCACTATACGATTTCTATCAAATGCTAATGTTAGGGTTACACGGGGTTAGGAATCGAAAGAGGCGTACTTTGTGGCCATGCGCCGCAAACGCACAAAAAACACAGAAAAACACTTGATTCAAGAAGCTGAACTAACCGATGGACCGAAATAACTATCTTCTAATTGATATGAAGTAAAAGATCTGTTTCTTTGTAGCTCTAACGATCAAAGTCACAACTTTGAAATCATGGTCTAGATTACTCTACTGCTACCCCTACTACTAATAGCTTCATGTCGTACAAGAGTAGACATGACAGCTTACAATATTTATAGTCACGTGATTATATTTACTCCTTCATTTATTCTCTGATTATTTCTCTTGCAACTGACGGATTTGGCTTCTGTTGTGTATGAATTTCTTGAGCTCGTAAAATTTGTGATTTCTGTTGTCCGTAAAGCCCCAGGTTATCTTGATAGAATAAAAATAAGACTTTTTACACCAAAATGCAATGCTCGTTAAGAGGAAAAAAGGAAAAAAAGACACCCCAAAAAAGCCAGCTCCATAGCTAGATGAAAGGAAACAAACAGGAAGAAGGAAGATAGAAACACACAATGAGGCCATGGTATAATAGGAATTGTACCCAAGTTCCTTTTTTTGATTTGTGATATTTGTATTTTGAATTTTTTCTTTTGGTAATACCCAAGGTGTTCCGCACGCATGCAATCTGGAGGTAGGCCCAGCATGAGACCAACCGTTCGAAAACACAAGGCACGAAAATACTGCATATAGTAAAATATGCAGCATTTACACCTTGAAACCGCGAGACCGTCTGCGACCACGGGCACGCTCGAACTTGCGGCCCTTGGACTCGATGTAAGGCTTCTTGTGCTTGTGGGGACCGAAGCCGAAGTGCTTGAAGGCCTCACGGGCGTTCTTGGGGCCGCGCAGCAGCAGAGTGTTGCTACCAGTGGGGGTCTTCAGAGCAAGCTGGTCCAGGGTGATGGCCTGACCGCCGGCAGCGATGAGGCGAGCACGGGCGGTGGCGGTGAAGCGCAGAGCAGCAACGGTGACCTTGGGGACGGTCAGAAGACGGTTGTCGTCTGTGACGGTACCGACAATGACAACGGTGCGCTTGTCATCCTCCTTGATGTTGGCGGCAACGCGGGACAGCGAGACGGGAGGACGGTTGGTGCGTGACATAAACAGGCGGCGCAGGATGACCTTGTTGAAGGCAGAGTCAGTGCGGCCTGGCGAGGTGAACTTGGTTAGCGTGTTGTTTTCTCTTGGTATGATATCGAGGTGAAATATAAGACTTACGGGCCAGGAAGCGGTACAGCTTGACGAGCAGCTTCAGGTACACATTGTCGCTCTTGGGGGCGGTGCGGTGAGTGCCCTTGACGTGGTGATGCTTCAGATCGATAGCTAAAAAGAAAATTTCGTCAGCCAAAGAGTGTTCAGGGTATGCTCAAGGCATGGTCACGAAGCAAACAGTTCTACTAGCAAAATCGAAATAAACGATGCCGGTATGTCTCTCTCGATGGGTCTCTCCATATCTCTTAGATGACTATATCTGAGTATTGGTTGTGATGCCGTTTTCAGGTCTAATAGACAACCAATCATAGTATATGTCGAGAGAGTTGGAGAGATCGAGATGAGACGGTATCGTTTCGATTGCGTTCGAGCGAAGTAAGGCAGAGTGAAACCATGAGTTCGCAGAAGAGGCCCTTCAGAGCATTTGTCAATGAGTATCGCGAGATCAACCATCAATTCAAGTATCCCAAAACCCGCCACTTGGTGCCTGCCCAATATTTCAGAGCAGACAAGTGAAGCCGAGAAGGTCACCAGAAACGACAGAGTCAACTACGAGATAACAAATTGCAAAATAAACCGCCCATCAGAGTCTAATCCACTCGCACACAGAGGCTGAGAAAGCTCTTTCATAAAAGTATCATGAGAAATAACAAAACGTACCCATTTTGCCGGTGTTCCAAGGTATGCGGATTGGTTAACAGACTGGAAATTGTTTTCGTAGAGAAAGTTGGGAATTTTGCTGGATATGTAATGGGCTCTAGACACTCGTCGATCTCCACTTTTTGGTCAATCCTCTAACAGATTTTTTTTTTTTTTTTGGCTCTGTTGAAAAAAAAATCACTGTGGAGCCATCAACAAAGTTTGTGGTTTTGTGGGCTTTAGGGCACTGGGATTTTTTTTAGGATGCTGATAATGCCCCACCACGGTTTTGGTGAGGCGCTGGTGACCATGGGTTATATTGCAACTCGCTGCGTTAAAAGAGCATCTAGTACAGCTTAGTGTCCAACCACAAGTATAGATTGATTACTATCACTTTAACGCATATTCAAGTGTCCCTCTTAACCATACTGTTCTAAGGGTTTATAATACAAGGGGCTACAAAATGCTCGGAGGTTTTGAGACAGGTTCCCGATGAGGTGGTTTTTCCCGGAAAGGATTAGAAGTTGAAATGCGCAGGAATAGCATATAACGAAACCATA
>RHLR01000638.1:0-16066 GCA_009806335.1 Davidsoniella australis | reverse complement strand
CCCCCCGAGGGTTGTAGGAGGGAAGGTTGACCCTAACGTACATATGTTCAAGGCAATACATCTCAAAGCCAAGATACACAATTCCGTCACATGAGTCGAAAAGGAGCTCTTAGTTAAATCTCTAGACTATAAATAAAATCATCAATTCCGTCACATGTCAAACATAATGTGCATTTTTGCTTTTGGGGTTACGACGATGCGATGTCACGCCAGCAAACCATTCTTAAGAGTGTCTGTGCTGCCTTCTAGAAAAGAAACAAGGACCATGATGGCTGGTTGTGAGTTCCTTTCCCTTTTTATAGCGACTTTTACTTTGAAAATGTGCGGAAAACTACTATTTGTAACCATTGGCTGTATAAGTAGAGAAGACGGTATGTTGGCACAAAGATCGAATTCTCACATAGAGGCCCATGGCACAACGGTGGTGATATAATTTGCCATATCTTTGAATATTGAGCGGGTTCTTGAAGGCGGCAAAATCAGCTAATCTGTAACAAGTCATTGTAGCTATATTTACCTGACTTGCGTAGTTTATATTGAGCGTGTTTCCTTGTTAAAACATGCTCAAAATGGAGGATTTGTCTCTTTTCTGAATTTGTGCGAGTCAGGATATTGTATTAGCGAGAAAGCTCGGATAGTGAACTGCCAAGCTAGTTTTGATATGCTTGCTATTCATACTTCATACTGGCGCTGTTTGCACAAGAAGCATTGAACTGTGTACATATGTATATGTAAGTATAGTTATGCGTAACTTAAACAAAGGGTTTTTATGTATTAGTTAGTTGGCATTGAACCACAAAGAAGCGCTAATCCTCTTTAAGCTTTATTGAGCAACAGGGCCCGATACTTAAAACTCCACCATGGAAGCCTGAGCTTGTTTGAGCAAGTTTTTTTTGCTCTGTATAAGCTGGGTTCTTCAATGTCTAAGAACCCGATCGACCTGAATGGCCCAATAGCATCAATAAATTTGCTAGTAACCAACCACATTAAGCCATTCGACAGCTTATAGTGTACGAACAGGCAACCAAAAAAAGTCGCCCGTGCGTAAAAGTTGCTCATCTTCTCGCCAAACTGGGCCGGATTGTATCGAACAGAGCTGGGGTTGGATTGCTCTGCAAAAACGACTGCATCGTTAGGGAACTACCTGATGTTTGTTAGCATGCACGGTGGTGTATTGAAGTATATTGAAGGAGGATAGGCAGCTGAGAAGTAGTAGTAGGAAGTCATGAACTGGCTGGTGCATGGCTGGCGGAAACTAAATCCATGCTCGATGAGACGGCCTGGTTCCGGTCACCGGCCATATTGGGGAGGTATGGAACGACATTTGTCCTTGGAGAAGCGTAGGGCATGGAGAGTATAAAGACTAGGACGATCTGCATGTTCTCTGTTCTCTTTGTTCCTGCCTTTATCATTCTTCTCGAACACACATTCCTACTCTATTTTTTAACTCCCATCTGATAAGATCGTTGGCGATATATCCTTTACGGCTTATTCCTAATACCCTTTCACACACACATCCACAATGAAGTTCTTCCTTCCCATGATCATGGCCGCCACGGCCTCTGCCCACTTCAAAATCACCGACCCAGGCTCCATTGGCTTCGACGACGACAATGAGAGCGAGTCTCCTTGCGGTGGCTTCGATGTTACCTCGCGGACCAACGCCACCTCATACTCTTCTGGTGGCAAGTCATTCACTATCCTGACTACCCACTCTACCGCCGAGTGGACCATCAAAGGCGCTCTGCTCTCCGATACCTCTAACTTTGGTTACCTAACTGCGCCCTTCACCCACTCTGGCCTGGGTACATTCTGCATCGAGAATGTCCCTGCTCCTTCGTCATGGGCGGGCCAGGACGGTGTCATCCAGGTGGTCCAGGCTGCCACCGACGGCGATCTGTACCAGGTAAGCTTCACCCTCCCCCACAAACCATATACATAGTTTAATTCTACTATACTCTGGTTTATGAAATGCATCGGTACATTGAACTAACCCAATGAACATAGTGTGTTGCTGTCTCCTTCACTAGTGGTGATGCCGAGAGTATCCCTTCCGTGTGCGTTAACACTACTGGCGTCTCTTTAACTTGGGAGGACTACCCCTCGGGCGCCGTTCTGGCTGGCTCGAACTCGACTTCCAACACATCCACCTCGACCGCGACCGCATCGGCCTCCTCGAGCTCGGCTACTGGTGCTGCCGGCCACACCATCGCTACTTTCGGCTCTGCTGCCCTTCTGGCTGCCGCTGCTTACATCCTGTAACGAGAGTAATGTGTGGAGTTTGTTTGGATACATACTCTAAAAAGGAAGCATATATGCATTCTATTCTTTTTCTTTCTTAATGATACCTGTTGATAGTTGCTAGCTGGCTGGACAAGACGAGATTAGTAGTTAATGGCGGAGGTTGACATAATGTAATAAATAGTACCACGTTCACATATAATGAAAATAGTTACAGAAAAATATATGCAATAGTATTTATTCGAATATGTACAAACAATCCTAAGTGCCGTTAGACTTGGGATTACTGATATTGACTCTGTATGTTCAAGCTCAAGTACTGTTGGACCTTGTTGCTGAGTAGAACTAAACCACCGAAGTCCGTCTATAAACTGGCTACAACGCTTAACTACTGTAGAAAAGAGAGAATTTACACGTGACTTAGCTTCCAGTAGAGAAACCTTCTACATGAAGATAGCACGATTCATTGCCTTGACGAGCACGAGATCCATTGATACGGGCAACAGACGTACGAACACTGGTCGCCAGTTCGGCGCCACCACAGACTGACACTGCGCAAGAAAAAGGTCCCTGTGTTGCTCCATTGATGTAGGATACGATATCAGGGCGACCATAAGACTCGTTGATTTCAAGGATACCATCACCCATGCCCATGTCCATGGGCATATCAAGACCATCAATGCTCATCGAGCTACGATCCGTTTCAGAGGAGCCCTTTCGCTCAATATCATCATTATCGAACCCGACAGAGCCAGGTGAAAACACAGTAGAAGTTGCGGTATAAGGTGTAAAGGGAGTGTGGGGATCTTGCGGGGATAAAGGTGACTTGAGAGGCTTGAGCTGGAGAGACTGAGGAGGGGCTTTGCTAGGCCCGGACTTGGGCTTGATCTCCCGCTCGAGTTCTTCTTCCCCATCATCCTCGGGACTACCATCATGCTTGCTTAGGAGAGAGCCAAGTGAGTCAGAGGACCCGCGCGCTTCAGCATCGAGGTTTTGGTAAGTGCGACCGGTAATAGCGATGTCAAGCGTTACCAAGATCCCTTGATTGATAGCAGCATCGACAGCAGCTCTTATGCGAGTACGGTAGTAATAAAGAATGGCCTTTTCACGGCCAACCATCAGCAGCTTGATCTTGCGGACATGTGAATCGGGGCTAGCCAGTATCTTTTCTGCAACAGCACATGAGAAGGATGCTCCAGTTGAGCTGGAAATCATGACCAAAGTGTCGTGCTGATCAAGGGGTGGTGCGTGGCCTTCTTTATTGAGAATGAATACCTTGAATCCTTCGCGGCCGCGGTTTTGAGACGCTAGAGCAAGCTCATTGAGCTTAGCAGTGAAGCCAGACTTTGTTTTGAGGGCGATTTGGATGCGTGGGCACTGGCAAGCACCGACTTCCTTCATAGGTGGAAGAATAGTGAATGGATGAGGAGACTGAAACGCCATCTTAGGCATCCAGAGATCTATGGACTGTCCGGGCTTGAACTTCATGTTGACATTATGAATGTTCACCGCGGTCATGTCTTTACCAACAGCTTCTAGAGTCATCTTGTGGCCAAAACGAGAGTTTTCACATGTGCCATATTGGGTCTTCCAGCTCAGATTTAGGTAGAGAGCAGCGATGATTCGAGAAATCCAGTCAAGGGCGATAATTAAGATAGTCAAATCAATGGCTTTACGGTGGTGACCAGGAACGTGTAGCCACATGAACCCTAGAGTAACAAAAGCACATACTGTGTGCTGTATAACGAAGAACTCATATGATAGCTTGCGTAGTGGCAATAAAGAGCTTAGAACAGTCCATAGCATAACAAACCAAGCAAAGATACCCCACTTGACGTAAGACACGATCTTGAGCTCCTCCCAGATGAAGTTTGTAGGTGCCCACTGAACAAAAAAGCCAGTAGCATGAACTGTAACAGCAACGACGAAGATACGCGAGACCCAGCGATGGAACCAAATAAGATCTTTGTACGAGCCACCCAAAACAAAGCGCAGGCCGGGAATCTGGGCACGAGTGGCCAGAATGTAGACGATAGGGACTTGTGGCACAGAAATCAAGGCTCCACGGAAGCCAATGCGCTCGGCATAGGTTTCGTCGTGCTTGACAACACGATAGGAAAGAAGGCCTGCCATGAAGGCACCATATAGCACAAGGAAGATTATCTGTCCTAGAGGAATTGTTGGTACTTTAAAGGGTAGTCGAGGACCGATGGGAAGCTTCAAAGCGGTGCTCGCAACGAGCGTAGCAGAGGCAAAGAAGACACGGAAAGACGTTGAAAACTTGGACAACCTAGACGGATCGACTTTCCGGGTAGGAGTAGAAGCGTTTTGGCTAAAAGAGAATGGAGTTAGTAAAGCTAGAGACATAGCATGACTGGAGCAAAACATAAGCTTACCGGCGGCGCTGGACGGTCTCATAAACGGCCACCATGAACCTCGTCATGAAGACCATGAAGACGGCGAACATAAAAACATGGGCCAAGAAATGGTTCCGATTCGACCATTGGCGATCGGGATCATGTGAATGGGCATGTTGAGTAGCTGAAGTAGCGGTTGGAGCAGCAGCGGTTGTCATGTGATCATCGTCATCGTCGTCGTCGTCGTGATGGCCTTCATGGCGGGCAGCCAGAAGCCATACAAGAGTGTCCATGGTGATATAGAGAGAACAGACGAGTAGTGAGGTTAGGGTTTAAACGAATGGACAGGAAATGCAAAGCAGCAGATGTAGGCAGAAAAAATAATTGCTAAGAGGAGCTGCTTTGCATACGTTCTGATTATCGCTGGAATGGCGATAAGAAAGGAAAGGCAAAAAAGAAAAAAAGAAAAAAAAAGGTGTGTGCTTGACTATCTTTTTGTTCTTTCCGCCCGCTAAGAAGCTAGTTTACTGCTGTACAGATATAAATAAAGTGGGGCCATCTGTATTCTGGAAGGGCTGTGTCGTTGTCGTCACCGGGTAGTTTCCCAGTTAAGTTCGCAGGAAGAGAGATTTCCTATGCAAGGAAGGAAGCATGAATGAAGCACAATCATGATAATTGTCAGTTAAATCTTCATATTAGTGTTCTCGCCAAAATATTGTATTCAATAAATTGATCGGCTTCTCATTTATTTGAGTGACAATGAAAGTACGTGGCAGTTTCTACTTGTTCGGCTTTCTTTAGACTCGAACTTTAAAGAAGCGATCTTCATCTTTCATCAAGTTGCTCATAACACCAAGTACCATGAAATAAAATGTGTATCTAAGTTTAGTCTAGGCTTAGCTTTTCAACACCAAGATTACTACTAGCAAGGTCAAAATGCGGGACAAAGCTGTCGAAATTGTGACAGGGATCAAAAAACCTTCTCATTGAGTTTTTTTAAGCGATAAGACCGCCATAAAAGCCTGTGATTCTCATTTCCATAATTTCCTATTGGCCAATGCTAAGCATATACTAACACGAGTAGGTAGGTACTCTACTTTTCGTCCTATTTGAGAGCTGCAGATCACAAGGGATTAGATCAACCTTATGCAGGAAAAAAATAGATGATTAGGGGACCAGTAAGCTTGCTATTGGTGCTATTGACTGTTTGAGCACTGTCCTTGCTGAGCATTTTGCTAAATGCGCACATTATTGATATTTATTGCCTAGTAACATGTTTGTCTGTAGCCGAGAATAGTAGCATGCTACACCATCTCTCTCCAAATTTAGTTTCTGCACATGTATGTCGTGGACCATTTTCCAGGACCAAACATTCACGACGATATAGCATAATCAGTTGTAAGAGTTGCCATATCGTTTGCGAAGATGTGCCTCGACAACTACTGGATCGTACAGTGGCTTCTCGCCTGCCGCCAGGCACGTCGGAATGCACTCGATTACTTGGTCTAGCAAGCCCTCATTGAAATAAGCTACGCTATGGCGGTGTCGATTGCTGACTGGCGAAATCACTCGATGTAGCGTCGAAGTATAGTGGTTGTTGGTCCAGCGGGCTAGGTTTTTATGGAGAGGGTTTCTCAGTCAGCCAGCGCCCGTTGTAGCGGACATGCCCTATACTACTACTGAAAATTACTACAAATAGTAATGGACTCACCTAGCATATCGCCTATATTGACGACATAGGCCCCCGCAACTGCTGTGACGGGATGCCAAGTTTCACTTGTGCGGTGGAAAACCTCAAGGCCACCCACTAACAAGGTCAGTATTTCGCTGTATTTGCCTTCGGTTTGATTCGTGAAGGAAGACAAACCTTCATCCTGGAGAAGCAGGCTCAAGGCTCCAAAATCAGTATGCGCACCGATTCCGCGAGACTTGTCAGCAGCCTCCTTGGTCGTTGGCGGATATTTATGTGCCCGGCAGATACGAATAGCTAGCGGTGAAAATGAATTAGCGAACCTATGGAATTGCTAGTGTTTTATCTTTTGCTTTTCTTACCGTCATCTGCGCTACAGAACTTGTCGAAGAAGGTCTCTGCCAGATTTAGGCCCAGCGCAATCAGGCGGAACATGGCGATGCTAAGCTTTTGCATAGCTTCCAGATACTCAAGCATTGTTTCCTTCAACTTCGGAGCTTCGCTTTCTGGTGGCCACTGATTGGGACCCTGAAGGAACCGCGCGCCGTCTAGAGGCTTCTCGGGACCGATAGTAAAGCCCTCTTTCTGATCCGCATATCCGGCTTCAAGTCTCTGGGCGCCAACTGCTTCATAGCCTCTCATACACGGAGAATCGGCTCTGAGTATAGTATTCTTTGTGGACTGTGGCAATGAGAAGAGCTGTACAATACTAGCTAGTACAGACTCGCGGAGCTGAGGGGAAACGCCGTGTCCGATTATTTGGAAGAATCCGTGCGATATGGCAGCTGTGGCGATCTGTTCAGCAATAGCTGTAGCAGCCGAAGAACTAGACCCTGAGGTGATGTATTCCGAGATATCGATCACGGGGATCTGGAGACTTTGTGTTGATGAAGACATGATGGTCGATTTTGCAAAGTCTTTGTACACATGTAGATTCAAGGAGAAAGATGTCAACAAAATTCGGGGTAGTCTAAGATAAGTTGATATACAAGCGCTTGGTCCATAATTTATAAGTACTGTGTGTACTAATTTTATTCTAGTCTCTACATGTAGATAATGATCTTCGATAAGCAGTGGCCTATAAATATGTAGATATCCCAATTTTGTGACACGATAAGGACCACTAGGTTTGTTTTATATGTGGAAGATAGTGGATATGGCAACATGAAGCAACAATCAAGAGTTTATAGTGATAAATCTCAAACAAAGCGCTTTCCCTCGTACTCAAACGGTAACTTATCAAGATTGAAGACTTGATTTGCGGGTTAATGCGACGTCAGTGCCTGATAACCACGACTTATATCAAGATCCAGGTTTGTCATGGTATAGATAAGGGGTTGCTAAGTCAAGCGATAGAGCATATGAAGAAATTGTATAAAGAGACAGAGCTACGACAAGATGGAGTAATTTAGAGTGATTAAAGAAATAGAGCTCAAGATAATGAAAAGCAATAATCACAATGAATACACTTATACGACGGGAAGTTGATCTAAATAAAAGCAAGACCCAAGCGAAGACCAAGCAAGAATCGTCTTGGGCACCAGATGGCACTTGGACGAACAAAGATTTAGATGTGACTCCGGTTTTATGACTAACATGGACTAGTTGGACACTTCTAGGCTACTGGGTTTTTGATATCATTAGTATCCAAAGCTGGGAAGTCGACAGTTCTATACTTGCCGTGGGCCTAGCATGGCACTGTACAATATGTTTACAGCCCTAATGATACATATACTAACATTATACCCACAGGAAAGAGGCGGGCCCATGACACAGATGATCCGCGCTATCTGGCCATCATACCGGACACTACCGAATCATATTCCCGAGAGTGCGGGTATCACGACGCAGCAGATGGTATCGTATGTGGTAGTTTGGCTAGTTCAGTTGCCACTGCTGGTGATCCCGCCACATAATATGCGTTGGTTGTTTGTGGTCAAAGTGGTGACGACGACGGCAACTATTGTAGGAATGGCAGCATGGATAGGAGTCAAGGCACACGGATCCGGCGAGATCTGGAACCAGAAAGCAACAGTCTCGGGAAGCACGAAGACATAGCTTTTCATCTCGGCTATCAATGGCTGTACGACAAGCTGGCGAGTTGTCCGTTGGCCAATGTGATAGCAAGACCAGCTGACTAACTGACTTCAACTATGTAGGCCAATTGTGGGTGTCAATATACCCAACTTCACGCGGTATATGCGGACCCCGAAGTCGGCAGCTGCTTAGGGCATCTGGTTTCTGGTGGTCTGTTCGTGGGTCGCCGTGATCGGCATCGTGGTGGCCTCATGTAGCTCTGTGATTTATGGCAGCTACCTCTGGGGCCCTGTTGACATCATCGACAAATGGGACGGCCCGGCTGGGCGGTGTGCGGCATTCTTTGCAGGTGCCTCATGGTGTATTGCGTAGATATGCGTGAATATCTCGGATACGGTGATCTCAGGCGCCAACGACATGGCGTCGCTATGGCCCAAGTACATCAACATTCGTCGCGGTGCACTCATCGCAACGCTGATAGGCGGCTGGGTATTTGTGCCGTGGAAGATTCTGCACTCAGCCGACTCGCTAGGAGTGTTTCTGGCATCCATCATGTCCGTATAGATTACCGACTTCTTCGCTGTTAAGCGTATGCGGCTGGATGTCCCGGCACTATATGAGCCGCATGGGCGATATAGATACTGGTATGGCATCAACTGGCGCGCAGTAGTGGCTCTTCTCTGTGCCGTGTATATCAAGTATATCAACTGGTACTATGCCATGATGGTTGCTATGGGCATATATATAGGACTGAGTTGGGCATGACCGGCGGAAGAGACACTGGTGGATGAGATGGTAGATGGACGCGAAGTAGAAGTAGTCGAGGCAGCAGGCGACGAGAAACGGGCATCAGATAAGAAGACTTATTCAAGCCTTGGGGATAAGAGACTTGGATTCTCTTTAGCTCTAACTCTATAGTTGTTGGCTTTGTATCTAGTTCCAGTTTTAGGTGGTTTTTGTCTCCGCTTCAGCGCCCTTGTTAGCGCATGGCGCGGGTTTAGGCGGTCATCACAGGGCTCCTGATTGGATAGGCCTTCACTGTGACAGTATAATGTAGATTGAACATGATATTCCTTTTTCTATGCAACCTAACAACGGAAGCTGCAGCCATTTCCTTCTTTGTTTATCCGCTTAAGAAGCTAGATCCTAGTCCAAGAACCCGAACTTGCCAGACCAGGCGCCATGGAGATAACGTAGAATTTCTCCGGACCAGGGCCTTTGTTGCCTTCTTTCTCTTCTTTTTCGAGAAAGAAGGCTCTGTTGTACCGGTTCGGATTCACTTCCAACTTTTGCAGCATCCCCAACTTCTGCTCAATATTCTGAATTGGGCTGATCTGCGTTTGCATCTTCTACTGCTATTGCCTATATTGGACCAGGGCCAAGCCAGTCCGTATCGGCGTCGACCCCGTGATATCGCCCATGTAGCAAGCAATCCTTATATCCCGTCCTTAATTGCCCTGAGCTATACTCTGATTTTAGCTGAACCTGAGCACAACTGGGGAGCGTCTTTCTGTCCTTTAGCGAGGCCTTAAGTCAATGTAAACTCCAACATTGCCCAAGTGGTCTTTGCGAACTTTCTCTCTCCCTCTTACATCCTAGTAACGCCTTCTTGTCATATCACTAGAATAATTTACACAGCTCGCCATGTCACATGCCAAGCATGCCCTCTGCGGCAGCTTTTTGGCCTCTATCTGGGTATTGGGATACCGGAATGTCCTAACTTTGGATAGTTTCAAGTTCTTTGCCGGCTCGTTCTGCGCCGTCTATATCGCCTTTAAGTTGTGCACAATGTTCATCTATCCGCGTTTCTACTCGCCGATGCGCCATCTTCCGGGCCCAACTGTGAGTTCCAGCATCGACGCCGCATCTTCCCACTATACTGTTATACCACATGCATTTCATCTAACTTTGCTGCCCATAGGACCATACGTTCCTTCTCGGCCACCTGCTTACGGAGGCCTCGGCTACGCAGCCCGGCGAGCCGTATATGTCTTGGATGCGCAAGTGGCCTGAGGCCCAGATGATCCGCTACATGGGCTTTGGAAACACAGAGTCCCTTATCATCACTGGTCACGACGCCTTTCGTACCATCATGGCCCAAGACGGCGCCCTTCTAACTAAGCCATCATGGTATCAAAACCTGGTTAGTGCCCTGCTATGTGGCCGCGGTGTACTCTCCATTGCCGGTGACGAGCACCGCCAGCTCCGGAAACGACTAAATCGTAGGTCTCCCCTTTGCACTTTGCTTGCATCTTGGATAGGACGTTTATTGATTCTCAAATAGCTGCCTTTTCATATCAAAAGATATCCAAGATGTTGCCTCGGATTTTTGACAAGGCTCGCGACTACTCTACTTATCTAGACACTGTGATCGAGTCTAATGACGGCGTTTTTGATTGTTCCGAGTACTATTCTCGTGTGACCCTTGATATTGTTGGTTTGATCATCACCGGTGTCGACCTGCTGAACATGTCATCATCCACTGACAACGAGATTCACGATGCCTATATCAGCGCCTTTGCTCCGGCTCCGATTGGCCAAGCTCTACTCTTCCTCAACACTGTAGTACCCGTGAGATGGCTTCCACTGGCTGAGAATCGCCGCTTCATAGAAGCGTTCAAGCGTGTCGAAGACAGAGTGGGCTCTATAACCCGCGAGCGCAGGCTCCAGATCCAGGCAGAGTTGCGCGGAGAAGATATGACGACGGCAAGCTGGCCTGATGTTTTAACCAATTTGATGCGTGATGCTGAGATTGCAAACGAGCCCTTCGATGATAAGGAGCTCATGTGCCACGTAAGTACTTGTATACACTTGACGATGGGGTTTCGGCAACTAGTATTAACAATATCATCTCTCTGTAATATAGTTGGCTACGCTTCTAGCGGCAGGTCACGAGACTACAGCGACATGCATGCTTTGGGCAACCTACGAACTGACCCAAAATCCCGGTATGCAGCAGCGTCTCCGTCAAGAGATCCGAGATCTGCTTGCCGAAACCCCTGAACCGACCTTTACGCAGATTGATAATCTTCCATTCATGGACGCTTTCTTCCGTGAAGTGCTCCGATTTCACGCCATGGGTAAGAGTTCACCTCAACATATGCCATCATATACAATGATTTCTAACACACTGAACAGCCATCAGCACCCCGCGCGTAGCTTCCCAAGACTTCATGGTTTGTGACACCCTCATCAACAAGGGGACACCAATCACAATTATGCCTATTGCTCTGGGTCGTAATCCTTCAATTTGGGGCCCGACATGCGATGAGTTTGCCCCAGAGCGTTGGATGGGTCCTGACCGCCAAGAGCAAATCTCCAAATTCGTGGCATTCTACGGTGGTGTGCGTTCCTGTATTGGAAAGACCATTGCTATGATGGAGCTCAAGATCATCATGATGGAGATGGTCAGCAAGTTCAATATTTCACTAGCTGTCAAGCCCAAGCTTGAGATCGTGCCCATGGCTATCACAAATCGACCCGTTGGCGGCTTGCATGTCAAGGTGGAAAGACTAGAAAAGGAGTAATTGAGGGCCTTAGAAGTGGCAAACAGAGGCGTTTATGTAGTATATAATAGACAAGACTGTCTAGTTTCATGAAGACTGGCACTAATAGTGTAAATAAACTAAAATAGGCCCGAGATTGATAACGAGTGATTGATAGTGGAGACAAGTCACAGAAGTTGGAATCGACGACAGAAGGCGCCAGACTACAAAAGCAACTGCCTAGTTGAGACTGGACTCAGACGGCTAAACACTACGATAATAAAAAGGGTTGAAGATAAACTACAATAAACAACAGGAAACGTCCCCTCAATTTTTCGAGCTGTTCCTAGTCTCCGCCTATTTTTATGTAGGCAGTTACTTTGACAAAATCCGATGAACTCCACCTGCGCGATCTGATAAGCACTTCAACTCCTACAAAGCATCATCTCTTAACATTTACATAGACTTCAAAATTTCATGCAGAATTTTTATATTTAACAAATATGGCGCCTCCAAAATATATCATTGGTGTTGATGTAGGCGGTATGATCTAACAAAATCGTCTTACAATTAATTATATAGACTCATTTCTCTTACTGACTAACATTTTATAGGGACTAACACTGATGCTGTCGTCCTCGATCCAAAGCTTCAGGGTGCAGATGCCGTCAAGGCCGCACATAAAGCATCGACAGGGACAGATGTAACCACGGGTATCGAAGATGCCATTGCAAAGATCCTCGCCGATGCTAAGATCGCGCCTAGTGAAATCTCGGCTCTAATGATCGGAACTACGGTAAATTGGACCAAGCTACTTTTTCTTCAAATCAAGCTATTATTTAGACGTTTGCTGACTATGAGTGGATTCTAGCACTTCATCAATGCTGTTGTTGAGAGAGATGCGTCTCGACTAGAGAAGGTTGCGGCTATCAGACTTTGTGCTCCTAGTTTTACATCTGGCCTTCCACCATTTGTCGATTTCCCGGATGATCTGGCTGCAAGTATGTTTCTGTCGTAACTCGACATACTTCATGCTATCAGTTCTACCGCTAACTAATTCCCTCAATGTAGTCATGAAGGGCTACACGGCTCAGATCAATGGCGGTCTCCAGATTGAAGGCGATCTAATCGCTCCCATCTCCGAATCCGAAGTATCCGCACAAGCCACTGCTATCAAATCTCTTGGCCTGCGCGCTGTTGTGATCACGGGTGTGAACTCGCCACAAGACGAAGTCCATCAGCAAGAAGTTACTGTAGCGCGACTTCTTAGCGCCGAGCTCGGACCCGATGTTCACATTGTGTGCTCGCGTGATGTCTCCGGCCTCGGTCTACTCGAGCGTGAGAATGCCGCATTGATAAACGCCTCAGTTTTACGCTTTGCGAGGACAACGATTCGTAGCTTTCAACGGGCTATGCGGCGCCTAAAGCTAACGTGCCCTTTGTACTTGACGTCGAATTCGGGTCAGTTGCTGTCCGCAGAAGAGGCCATGAAGTGTCCTGTTCAAGTCTTTTCGTCGGGCCCGACAAACTCACTGCGTGGAGCGGCTTTTTTGGCGACTCCGAGAGACGGGGCGGCTGGAGTCAGATATGTAGTTGATATCGGTGGTACTACAACTGATATCGGCTGCTTGTTGCCGAGTGGATTCCCTAGACTAGCAAGTGCTTTTACAGCTATTGGTGGTGTCAAGGTCAACTTCGCCATGCCACAGGTTGAGTCTATCGGCCTTGGCGGTGGAAGCGTCGTCAGATTCATTGACGGAAAGGCGCGTATTGGGCCGGATAGTGTTGCCAAAGCCCTCACGACTAAGGCGCGCTGCTTTGGTGGAGATGTTCTCACCAGCACTGACGTCATGGTTGCCTCTGGCGCAGCATCCGTTGGCCTAGAGAAGCCGGAAGTCGCTCCCGAGAACATCGCGCAGTTCCAAGTAGTAGCCAGAAAGATTATGGAAGACCATCTAGACCGTATGAAGACAGCTCCTGAGCCGTGCGATGTCATCTTAGTTGGTGGTGGTGCGTTCTTATGCCCCCCCGAACTCGACGGAGTCGCCCATATTGAAGTTCCGAAGCATGCTAGTGTTGCCAATGCTATAGGCGCTGCTGTCGGTGAGATTGGCGCTGGGGCCGTCATGATTGTAGATGCCGCGGTCAAGGATGCTCGCCATGAGCAGGTCAAGAAGGAGGCCTTTGCCAAAGCACTAGAAAAGGGTGCGTGTGAAGGTACAGTTAGAGTGATTGAAGAGGAAGCTAGTGGCCTCCCATATGTCGAGGGCAAGTACAAGATCGTGGTCAAGGTCGCTGGACCGGTGGACTACGACAAGCTGGCAGCGACTCCGTTTAGCCCGGAGGTCGATATGGCTGAGGGCCAGGACGAGACAGAAAGCAGCGCTGAACTAGTTGCTAAGAAGCAAAAGACGATCTCGGCGTTAGAAACTGTGCCTACTGCTGAAGCTGCGATTAAAATCGACTATGCGCAATATAAGCCGACTATTTTGTCCTCCCGGCTATGGTCTCTCTCCGAGACTGACTTACTCTTCATCTCTCGTGGCTGCTATATTCTCGGCTGTGGCGGAGGTGGTTCTCCTTATGCAAACTACCTCGAAACCCGCCAGTTAATCCGTGCTGGTGCCTCCATCACAGTCATCGATATCGATGACCTTGCCGACGACGCCCAGTGTCCTCCTGTTGCTGGTCTAGGAAGCCCGATGGTTGGGCTAGAGCGGCCCGGTAGCAAAGCTGTTCTGCACGCAATCCAGGAAATGGAGAGGTTTGGAAACTTCAAGAGTACCGCCATATTTGGCGCTGAAATTGGTGGTGGAAACGGCATGGAAGCGTTACTATGGGCCAGTAGCAACGCACTCAATGTCCCTTGCGTGGACGCTGACTTGATGGGTAAGAGCTTATAGATTGGTTACTAAGATATTATAGATACTAACTAGGCTCTTCTCTCTTTGTATAGGCCGCGCATATCCACGCTTCGAGTGCAGCTCCCTCTTTATCGGCGCCGAGGATATCAACGCTTTACTTCCCGCAGCTCTTGCCAGCGGCGATGGGACCAACTTTGTGCTAACACACTCAAAGGACTCCCTTTCTGTAGACAAAACTCTGCGTGCTGCATGCATGACGATGGGGTATGTATAGTATCCCTCTTATCTCTATCCACGTAGAAATTACTAACATTTGTATAGTTCTGCTGCCGGTATCGCCTGTCGCCCCGTAACCAAGGCAGAGTTGAAAACTTCGGCTATTCCCAAGTCTCTATCTCTGGCATGGCGTCTTGGACGTGCTGTTTCTATTGCTCAGGCATCTGGCGCCACTAGCACTATACCTGAACGCATCATAGCCGAGTTTGGTGGTCCAGGTAATGCTGGCAAGGTCTTCAAGGGCAAGATCGTCGGTGTCGGCCAGTATCTCCACAAAGGTCATACCTATGGCAAACTTGTTGTTCAGAAATTGGCAGACTACGAGCAAGACTCTGGCTCTATGGACAGCGGAAGTTTCGTCAAGGTCGAAGTTCCCTTTGTTAATGAGAATCTCGTGCTTGAGGGCATCACAGCCACAGGTGAAAAGAAGGTATGTCACTGTCTATTCCCTTTCTTTCATATTCAAGATACTTGCTAACCCTGATCTTAATAGGTGCTAGCGTCCGTTCCTGATCTCATCATGCTATTAGACTCGGTTACTGGCGAGGCAGTTGGTGTTCCAGAGTACCGCTATGGCCTTAAAGTCACTGTTATGGTTGCTAATGCTCACAACTTATGGATATCACCTGATGGCCTAAAGATCGGCGGTCCTGTCGCATTTGGCTACTCTGAGGAGGAACTGATGTATAAACCAACCTTCTCGGGTGGCTACGGTGTTGTGCGCAGCGTGATTGACGAATATGGTCCCCAAAAAGCAGTTTAAGTCAGTTCCAGAGATAAAGTCTAGTGTATAACTGTCAATTAATCTTCCTAATTTAATTATAAGATGGCTGCGTCCTAGTGAAAGCTAGACTATTTACTGACATTCCTTGCATACAGATATTTATTTATTGGAATTTATTTATCGCTTTACGTCTTTATGTGGATCACGTGGATCCGACCCTAGTGGATCGTTAGACGTCGAGAGACCCTAATGGTCCTCGAAAATCGTCGGAACTAAAAGATAAAAAGAAGAGCAAAACAGAAAAACACAGAAAACAAAAACAGATATTGCCATGGGGGAAGCAGTGAAGAAGGCAAGCAGCGCTAACCTGGCTAAACTTGTTTCTTCACTGT
>RHLR01000637.1:0-16071 GCA_009806335.1 Davidsoniella australis | reverse complement strand
TCAATGTCACTTACCAACACACTCTAATGCACAAATCCGTATCAGATATCCGTGCAGAATTTATATCGCCATCTATCACTATCACGCCTTTAGCCACAACTACCGAATCTGAATCTGGAAATAAAAAACGCCCGGCAAAGTGCAACATTACTCGTCAAAATTTACCTTTGCCTAATGGCTCAAAAAAGGCCCGGAAAGAATAGAAAATTATCCGTCGCGTATATTATTGGCATTCAACATTGTGGCTGTCGTGGTAGCCTTTAATCTATATTGGACTACATCTTTATAGCCAACTAGCTCTACAATATCGATGAATCAAAAGAAAAACAGAACAAGGCTACATAGAATCGTAATTTAGACATCATTTACACGTATCGATACTTAATCAGCGGACTAGAGCCATAATTGTTATATGATCTTATCTATTTCAATATTATGCATGTGATGCCATTTGAAGGCGAATATCTACGTTACAGTCTGTTTTTGTTTTGTACATGGAAGGCTGTTCTTCACATCAAACTCGGCCCCTCTTACAGGACTGTCGAGTTGTTGTGCGCCTTTATATTGTCACCTACCGCGATACTCTCACCGACCGCCGTTTTCCGGGTATAAGTCGGATTCAGTCGTTCATACATAATATCCAATTCCTCCAATGACGACGGCATATTCACTGTCACCCCACCACCTATTGGTAGAGAAGACTCAAAACTTCCATCCTCGCCACCGATGCGTTCCAAGATATCAGTCTTCTTGGCATCTCTCATCTCCTGCCATATTTCAGGCCAATTTGCGTCAAGTTCACGGCGTAAGCCAGCACCTAGGATGCTCATACGATTCTTTCCTATAAACAACACCATAGCCGCACCGTAATCTCGTGCTTTCAACATGGCGCGGAAGACTATCTGGAACGTCTCGCGGTAGGCGTTCTTCATGTGTTTCATTTGCTTCTTGCTAACCATGGAGCGCCACTCTTCGTCGACGCGTGTGAAATATTTCATAGCCAAGTCTAACTTCTCGGCATTGGCGCATGTGACAGCGAGTTTGTGGAGAAGCGTAGTGCGGATCTTGAGCACGGGGATTATCACGTTGGCTTCGTCGGCGAGATATAGAATTTGACTGGGTTTTTGAGCTAGGTCGATCAGGTATCCAAAGGTCTCGGATGTGGCAGACTCGTTGGTGTAGTTGCTGATAGAGTGGTAGACATCCAGAGCACCGCTGTACTCTGAATGTGCGTGGAAAGCTTCTAGCAAGACGTTGACGGCGGAGATGGGGACGTCTTCGGCTGCTTCTAGGGCTGCTGAAAGCTTGGGCACGAGTTTCGCATCATTCTTCAAGGCGGCATATAAGCCACGAGTACTCGGTCGCCGTGGCTTGATATGCATGCGGTTCATGAGGGTTAGGACCTTGACGACGTTTTCCATATCGCCGATTAAGGAGTAGCAGTCCAGCAAAGGCTCGTACTGGGCCAAGCTTACTTTTGTTCCGCGCATCGCAAGTATGTCCATGGCTTGGAGGATAAGCTGTGGATCTCCGAATCGAGCCCCCGTGTGAATCACATGTTGAATCACGGGATCTGACGGGTGCAGACGATTTGTTCTAATAGTTTTATTCCACAGTAGCTTTGTGCCCTCGTAGTGGTATCCCTGGCTGAACGTCTCTAGCATATGGAGTATGTAGTCTGGCGGTGGAGACCGGAAGCTTGGCTTTAAGCGGTAGAATATGAGCTGGTAGGCTTCGTCGAGGAAGCCTAGGTTGGAGAATACCACTGTAAATACTTCGAAGACCCATGGTGGGATATACACGTGGTTGTTTATCGTTTCTTCGAGTTTATCGAATGCCATTTCGTATTGCCCGTCTCGTAACAAGCCGATAGCAACAAAGCATTCATTGAGAGAGGTTTTCGGAGCCCATGTGTCGCGCATTTCTCTCAATATTAAATTACGAAGGGCATAATCGGGATGAATAGCGAGACACTGAAACAGGTTAGACAATCCGCAGTTACAATTTCCAAACTGTATCAAGGCTATGGCGACTTACAGCTAGCATATTATGGTACATCAATGGCTTCGGTTTGATTCCTAGCTCTTTCATCTCGTATATTAGGTTTCGTAGAGCCTGCGCTGAACCTTGGCGATCAGCCAATGACTCGATCAAGAGATTGTAGTGGTAGAATTTGAGCTTTGTCGTGCGGTGAATTATGATATGCTCCAAGAATGCAGCGACACGTGGCAGCGAGTTTATGCGCCCGCGAAGATGTTGGAAGGCTTCATAGATAGTCGCAAGTTTGACCTGTGCCAACTCTACATACGGTGGCTTTGCGGAGATTATGTCATAGGCATCGAGTTTGGGGAGCTGCATATGCGATGAAGACCGCACAATGTCTTGATTAGGGTCTGGAGCTCCGCCGAGACTCGAAGTCTCTGTAAGAGGTTCTATGGTGCCCCCCACATGATCTTCTGTGGCAAAGTAGGATTCATCTACAAGAGGGTTAATGAGTCCGTCTAGTTCCGGCTCAGAGATGCTGCTGTCGACCTCGATCGGCTGTGATTCCGGCGCTGCAGGGATGTCAGCCAAGGGCAGACTTGTTCCAAAACAGCGTTTACTTGCCGCTGTTGCTGCTGCAAGGAGGGACTCTGAAGTCGCTGAAGGGCGAGCTGGCAAATGTCTCCAAGAAGAACAAGAAGAAGCTACAGATAGTTGGCTGACGGATCTGATGGCGGATGACGTCGTTTTGGGATTAGTGGGCGACGGCGCTAAACACCGACGCAGTCCTGCTACGGCAAGGTGCCTTCGATGCATGGAGCAATAGAACGGAAGAAGAAGATACAGACGACTATTCACGGCAATGCCTTTAGTTTTTGAGGGGTTATTTATCGCAAATATGCAGAGCCGCAATTTCAGCGCCGTCGTCAGATTATCGGTAGGTAGTACTAAATTCTGGGGTTAACGGTATACATTTCATCACGTGATTATGCGGGATGGCTTCGCCCCGCTTTGTGTTTGGCAGTAAGAGCCTAAGGTCAAACTGAGCTTAACTTCGCTAAACCAAGGCAAAGGCAAAGGTAATGGCAGAGGTAAAGTGCAGTCACAAAGAATGCAATACGGATATAACTATAAATACTGAGGCTTCAATATAACTATGACATGACTAGTTAGCCCCAATGGAAAGAGATTACTTTGAACCAATAAAAACATCAAAGTAGAATAGCTTCGGGCCTGCCTTTATTTTGCCCAAGCATGTCCGATTTTTGTTTCACGTTTAGACTCTCCCGTAGAGAAGACATAGTAGAAAGTTTTCCCCTAGGCATAGATCTACTATAGATTTAAAGGTGCAGTGGTAGCGTTGTAGTGCCGTGAGATATTCGTGGGTATCTTCTTTGTGAGTTTATATTGAGAAATGTTTTTCTATGTTTTTGGCTTTTTGTTGTGTTTGCTGCTGCGATGCCGCCACAATTGACCGCCTCTGATACACTTTGTGGCCAGGCAACAATGAAGCTCTAGCATCTCATCTTGTAGTATATCAGATATTAAGTAGGCCAGTCCGCAATCTTCACAAAGTATTGTGACACTGGCAATCTAGATCTCTTGCCCCCTCTTCCCTTCTCTCGTTATCATGGCAGCTCAATTCCCAGCTCAATTTGTATAAAACAAAAAAAGCCTGTAGACCTAGTCACTGTAGAAAAGGTAGCGACCGCCTAAAGACTCCAAGGCCCTCTCTTGATTCTTCCGCGTGCCATGTAAAGATAAAGATCGTCCTCAATATTCAGAGGTACACGTCATAACTGCGTCTTTGTGAGAGTTGGTCTAGGACTCTTCACATAATAATATTCCTCCTCCCATTTGCTCCTCAAGATAAAACCAGAAAAGAAATCACCACACAAATGCTTGCTAGAAACACGCTTGTGACGAGAAGGAAGGTTTAAGCATTGTTGTTGTTGTTGTTGTTGTTATTGTTATTGCCGCCACGACCACGTCCACGGCCTTGACCACGTCCACGACCACCACGGCCTCCTCTATCTCCACGGCCGTTGTAGTCGCCTCGTGAGCCGCCGCGACCGCCCCGGAAGCCGCCCTGTTGGTTGTGCTGGTTTTCCTTGACGTGGTCAATGATCTCGTCCGGTACGCGGAGGTATTTGATCTGTATACGAACGGTCAGTATTCTTTATCTTGGAATGTGTACGTTGCGGAATGCCACTTGAGACATACGTTGTTGCCCTTGACATAGACTTCGGGCAACTTGAGGAACTTGTCAGCCTCCTACTCGGTCGTTAGTATGTTGTCGTGTCGGAATCAAGTCGACTTGCTACGCACTGCATTAGATTGCACGGCATCCTTCATGGTCAGGTTCATCCATGTGTCGCATGTGATCAGGTGGCCCGACAGGGTGTCGCCGTTCTTGAGTTCGACGAGAATGGGGTGGCCTTGGGCCGCGTTGACAAGACCGAGGGGTAACTATGGCATCTAATTAGTATCATGGCTTTGCTGAGGAAAAAAAGCTCAATCATCATCTGTACCATGGTCTGTATAACTAGTGTAATAAGAGGATATTTAGATGCGAAAAGACAAGGCTGAAGCTTGGTCCTCCGGAGTCCAGATATTCGTTAACTGGCTTGGGAAGCTAGCCTAGCGGGTAGGAGCGGCCCCACCACATAAGCTTTGTTCACCGCCTTTTAAAAAGCCGGCAGAAAAATATTTTGACATCAGAGAATGTGACAGTCTACTTACAGAAGGAAGAGGTACAATAGCTAAAACTGACGGCTCTATTATAAAATTTGGAAAAGCCGCGTCAGGACTCAAACGCATCGTTATATCAACGTAACGTTGTAAAACTTTATTTTTACCATATTCTAAGCGCATCTTGTGCCATTACCGAATGGTGCTCTGTCGTCATCTTGGTGCTCGTGGTCGTCTTACTGTTTCTAGCTGCAAGCCCTTAGGGAACAGGATCTCTTTGCGCTGGACATCTCAGCTCTTTTCGCAGCACAAAGCTCACCAGGTGACATACCAATCGAAAACTAGCTATACTTTACACCGAACTTTTGCAACGGCTCCCCACGACGCCCAAGCCCTCAAAGACGCTTCAGCTGCTCAAGAAACAACGATATCGCCTACCATGACGTCCGTTAACCCTGATGCGCCCAAGTATACATACAACGGCAAGCAATACACGAGCATCAGAGAGGGCCTAGCTGACATTCTTGTGCCTGTGGATGCCAAGATTGGCGACGGCGGTAATAAGTCCAACATCTCCGTCTTCTACAATCCCATTCAGCAATTCAACCGCGACCTTACGGTTCTTTCTATCAGAGCGTACCACGAAGAATGCGAAGAGCGCAAGAAGAGCAATGCCAAGCCGTCGAAGAACAAGCGGAAACGGAAGAACGCCGAGACTGAAGCTGGTTCCGAAGATGGCAAGCGCCCCAAGGTCGAGGATGGTGTAAAGCCAGAAACTGAACAAGCCGAGGAAACGACACAAGTGCCTAGCACAGAACCGGCCTCGGTTATTAATGCCGCCGAGTCTCTACCTACGACAGATGTAAACGCCTCGACCGAAACTCCTACTCAACAGGAGCACAAGCCTAGTCATACACTACCCAAGTTCACCATCTTAGATGCGCTTTCAGCTTCCGGACTTCGCGCTTTACGTTATGCCAAGGAACTGCCATTCGTTACATCTGTCACATCCAATGATCTCTCCGCCTCTGCTATTGACTATATCAAACTCAACGCCGAGCACAATGAGCTTGCCAAAAAGATTGTTCCTTCTCACGACGATGCTATCGCGCACATGTACCGTCGCATTGCCGACGACCTCTCGAAGCGCGACAAGCATGGCAACCCATCTTCAGCCAATCATTACAACGTTATAGACCTCGATCCGTACGGCACGGCATCTCCATTCATCGATGCTGCTGTCCAGGGCGTTAAGGATGGTGGCTTGCTCTGTGTCACTTGCACAGACTCGGCTATCTGGCCGGCCACAGTTATTGCGAGAAGTCTTTTGCGTCGTATGGTGGCATTCCCATCAAGGGCTTCCATTCGCATGAAGTCGGCCTGCGCTTGATTTTACATACTGTAGCTACCTCGGCAGCCCGCTATGGCCTCGCCATCGAGCCTCTGTTGTCGTTGTCTATCGATTACTACACACGAATCTTCATTCGGATCACAAAATCGCAAGCTGCGGTCAAATTTAATGCCTCCAAGACAATGATAGTTTATAACTGTGATCACGGGTGTGGTGCTTGGGAGACGCAGCAAC
This sequence comes from Davidsoniella australis, assembly GCA_009806335.1. Classification (NCBI taxonomy): domain Eukaryota; kingdom Fungi; phylum Ascomycota; class Sordariomycetes; order Microascales; family Ceratocystidaceae; genus Davidsoniella; species Davidsoniella australis. The sequence continues at coordinate 9,812 of RHLR01000637.1, read as the reverse complement.
TAATGCGTAACCGTGTGATGACGGCTAAGAGTGGAAAGACCCATCATTATAAACATGTCATGGCTCAAGGTCCAACTTCTGATATCCATTGTCGGCATTGTAACTCCAAGATGCACTTGGCCGGCCCTATGTACGGCGGATTGATACAGTCACCTGCATTCATCCAGCGTGTGTTGGACATCCTGCCAACTCTTGATACGGCCGTCTATGGTACTGTGTCTCGTATTGAGGGTATGCTGACGACAGCTCTAGGCGAGAACCTCCCCGACCCGGACCCTGAAGAGGCTCTGCCATTGGCTGACAAGGAAGCTGCACGCATTGACGGTCATCCTTTCTACTTCATTCCTTCACGGCTAGCCGGAATCTTCTGCTGCGAAACGCCCAATGAAGACCTAATCCGCGGTGCTCTCAAGCACCTAGGATTCCGTGTAACACGCAGCCACTGCAAACCTAACAGCATCAAGACCGACGCCCCATGGACATCGATTATCTGGATCTTCAAGGAGTACATCCGTCAAGTTGCGCCTGTAAAGATGGACAACATCAAGGAAAACAGCCCTGCGTGGAGATTGCTCAACGACTGCGGTAGGCCAGAAGAGGAGGGCGAAGTTAGTGAGGAGGAGATGGCGCTACGCAAGACTCTGGTCTTTGATGAGGCGTTGCAGAAGTTGGGCCGCGAGAAGGATATCAGCAGCAAAAAGCTCGTCCGCTATCAAGTGAACCCCCCGCGAGCACTGGGGTCCCATGACGAGGGCGCGCAAGTAGTTGTAATGACAGAAGAATATATAAATAAAATAAAACGACAGGAGGGACCTACCTGACTTGGGAGAACTATGGCGAAACGTCCCTTTAGACGAACGGGAAAGTCAGCTATCAGCTAGCAAGATGTAGGAGGACACGCTACTAGCTTTTATTGGCCATCAAGCCTAACCGAAACGACATCAGCATCTCTTTGTGTACAGATACATACAATTCTTGTTTACACATGCATGTTTCAATCATCATTTGGAGTCATAATAAAAAGCAAACATCAAGTTGAAGCCTGTAAGGCGCAGCTGGCGCATGCCAATCACAATAAGAATATAGGCCGTAATGATCAGTTACTAATTTGTAGCTGTATATATTCACATCTATAGTTGTATGTATACATATCCACGTCGTAACTGCATAGTATCCTGCACCTTATTCCTTGCAGTAAAGCCAATGACGCATGAACTAACTGCATAACATTGACGTCCTATTCTGCACAACCCCCGCTTCTTGTTAGTTATCGTTCAATTTGCTATTCTGAGTTCTAGAGGGTGGGTGGACGAACGGCAAATAAATAACAAAATAGCCTCTACCAATGTAATATGAACGTAATAGTTATATATATGTATGCTTACCTAGGAACTCAGTAAGTCGCAACACAGTGTCTTTGTATCGTATCTTTCACTGTGCGCCTCATTGCAGACTGGCAGCCTATATTCCTTATCTAGGCCGGGACTTTCTTGGGCTGCAAGATAGACAATAGGTTGGCAGGTTCCTGATGTCATTGAGCAGAAGTTGAAGCAAGAATAGCAACGGAAAGAGAAGCAACCATGGCAAGCTAAGCGAACTGAGTCGGCTATTGCACCGTGTGCCATATTGCTGCATATTAGTAATGTGTAGCCCACAACGACAACATTATATAACCACTCTTGTTTCTAGGTGTATTCTCTTATTTAAAGACTCGGTGCTCTTGGTCTCACTCTCTCGCTTCCTTCATAACGCCGTAAGATTGCCCAGGCTAATCCGAGCCTGAGGAGCAGCTCATTTTGATGCATGCTTACTACGTTGTGTTTCTCTAGGCGTAATAGGCGTAGGCTTGTAATTCAAAGGCGGAACGATCAGAACGATCAACAATAGTGGCAATCGGTAGCTACATCATAAGCATTCCGGACATGTCTTGATGTGCTGTTCATCGATTATCATTTAAATCCGGATCGAAGCCCAGCCCAGCCTCTTTCTTTCGTTCAACTTACCAACCTACAACCTTTTTTCTTCTTTTTTTCTTTAGTCATCTAGACTACTATCTGTGTCCGTGATATCTCCCGTCTTTATTTGCTTTTCTTTTTAGTAGAGACAAGTCGAATGCCTTCTTCCTTTCACTACCTTCCCAAAACAACATCCCTGTCACTGGCTGTGATATCCTGAATTTATTCGTCATCGCCAGGAATTATAGCCAATAACCTCGTTATCGGGGTCTTATTTAATTCCCCACCCAGACTTGGTATTTTTATATACCAGCTTCTTCATCGTTCTTGGAAGAGTCTATATCATATATACTCTTTTATTTGGGATATTGCCCCCATGGCTATTCGCAAGTTCTTTGGCGGCTATATTCGACGCTGCAAATCTTCGCGCAAAGACGCTCGAGAGGCCTCAGAACTCAGAGTTAACGATCGTGTATCTGAAAGTGCTGGAGTCGAAGCTGCTCCTATAACTAGTAGTGCAGTCAATGCTGCTGCTGCTTCTAATGCTACGACTAGCAATGTCACATCTCCACCAAATCAGCAGCCAGCAGATACAGTACCCGATGTCACTCCGGCAGCACCAGTAGAAGCAAAAGCAGATACCAGACAAGATTCTAGTGCTAATGCCAACGCTGGTTCTGCTGATAATGCCGCCACAGAGACAGTTACCGACCCTGATGCGCCTGTTTACTCGCCAGTTTTCGACTATCTAAAACGAATCGTAGTCATCTTCAAGCAGGTCCGGACCAGTCAATACGTAGTCTTCTCGCTCTCTGAAGGCGGCGAAGGCGCCGGCCAATGGTACGACGTCGTACAGACTTCAGTGAGCCAAGTTCCACCCGAGCTTGGGCACCTCATCATCTACGACCGGCCACCGCATCTGGCTATTTCTCCCGGCCACAAAGTGCACGTGATAGTATCGACCAAGTCAGGGCTGGGCACGGCCGTCAAGTCATACACATCCTGTGTCAAGATACTACTCGATGCTTGCCAGCATATCAACCCGCAGGTGCCACCATGCCAGTACCGGGTCCTCATCACGGACAGCCCGGATAGCGTGCGGAACTATGCGTTCGATATGTTGCACGATGGCGACGCTACGAGAACAGTGGTTCTACTAAGTGGTGATGGCGGGACTTTTGATATCATCAATTCCCTAGATGCTGAAATGGAGCTCGAGACCACCACCAACATCGTCGTCTTGCCTCTAGGCACTGGAAACGCCCTCTTCCACTCTCTGCACCGCAATGTCTATCCAAAGACGGAGGACTCCCTCTTTATGATCAGTCTACGCACGCTAGTCTTTGGCTCTCCCAAGACCCTACCCCTCTATCGTGCCGACTTCTCACCTGGCTCTAACATCGTCACTCAGCCAGTAGGAAACGAGCTGATTCCTTCCTACCGCGAAGCCCGCCACTTGTTTGGTTGCATCGTGGCTTCGTACGGCTTCCATGCCAGCGTTGTCTATGAGAGCGATACTGCGGCATACCGGAAGTACGGCTCCAAGCGTTTCGGCATGGTGGCAAGCGAGCTTCTAGAAAAAAGTCACGCTTACAACGGTTTCATCGAAGTCAAGCTCACAAAACCGCCAAAGGATGAGTCGCCGTGGCGTAGTCTTGAAGGGAATCAGTTCGGCTATGCTATGGGCACTATGGTTTCTAGCCTCGAACAGTCTTTTACTATATCGCCAGCCACTAAGCCTCTCGACCCTCAGATGCGCTTCGTAAGCTTTGGGCCGGTGAGCAAGGATAAGACTCTGGAGATCATGACTGCCGCTTATGATAATGGTCGTCACGTTTCAATGCCCGAGGTTAGCTACCAGGAAATCGACGAGTTTACAATCTCGGTTGAGGAGCCTGAAGAGAGGTGGCGCAAGTTCTGTCTAGACGGCACTATCGTCGTCTTCCCAGAAAAAGGTTGGGTCACTGTCAAGGCGTTTGAAGGGTCAAAGTTCTCTGTCGTAGGACCTCCCTCTTTCTTCTAAGTAGTATGTGTATTCTCCCATACTCAAGTGGTTTAATCTATTTCAATTTATGCAGATTTGTACGATTATATGTTGTCATTCGCCTGTGCTAATAGCATTTGTATGTATTGTGTATAAATTCAAATATCAAGTCAACTTTTGTAGGTGGTATCATCAATGTCGTAATATATCCCGGATTACCCTCTTTATTTAGAGTCACTGATCTCAAGCTTCTCCAATTTCACGCCTTCCAGAATAGACTTCTGGCCTTCCTTGCGCTCAGGAACCTCGTCGTCGGCTTCAAGTTGGGTCTCATCTCCAGTGCCTTCTTCACCTTCTTCCTCCTCCGAATCGTACTCCTCGGAGTCCTCCTCAGAATCCTCATCAGAGCCGTCGTCGTTGGCTTCTTTCTCGCCAGTCGACTCTGATTCTCTGACAGCAGCTTCCAAATCTCTGTTCATTTTCTTAGTGAAGCCAGAAGCTGCCTCTGCGATATCAAGTCTGGTAGCGCCGTCTTGGCCAACCAACTTCTTGGCATCTTTGAAGTAAGGGCCTTTAGATGAAGGTGTAAAGTGGAATCTTCTAAGGAAAAACCGTTTGACACAGTTAAGGTCTCTGTCAAAGTACATCTCGGCATTCATGTGGTCCATAGAGATCATTTGGGGGAAATCGATAAGGATAGGAGTCAACTTGAGTGTTGGCTCCTCGCCTTCCTCGCCAGCAATCTCCTCTTCCTTGATGAGGATGTTGAATTCGTTGAAATCACCGTGGATCAGACCGTGCTTGGCTAGGCGAAGCAACATAGCAATCAGCTCCGCATATAGAGATGCCGGGTCTGGGACAGAGGAAATTTGGCGAAGAGGAAATGCGTCTATCAAAGACATAAGAACGGTGTGTCTGCTCTGGCCCAGGGGCTCAGGTACGGGGAAGCCCTCAGCCTTGAGTGCCTTCATGAAAGCAAATTCTTTCATGGCTGCCAGACGTGAAAGGTACATCCATGATGCAGACGACTTGTTGCGTAGGTAGTCACGGTTTGACTTGACGGTACGGAATGAGATACGTCCTAGACGGTGGATCTTGAGAACAAGTTGCGTGCCAGTGTGGTCGGCCACTACCATAATATCACTCTCCTTTCCGACACCTATCCGGCTACCGACACTATAGATCTCCTTGCGCGTGGTGTAGGTATGTAGGGCAAGGTAGTCTAGACCACCGTATGTCAACCGGTAACCATCGTATTTGGCTTCTTTGACTTTGGCGATAAGGCCGACCTTAGCCAGTGCAGATATGCTACGGCGGACTCCGCTAGCACCGCCACGGAGACGAGATAGCTTTTCTATTAAGGACGTAGGGACGAGTTCGTGGTTTTTGCTACCTTGTTCGGCCTGTTGATTGGTAACCCTAGGTTAGGGTATGCTAAATTGATTGCATTTCGTGCCAAAAAAAAAAACAAGACTTACTGCAGCAAGGACTTTCCAGTCCTCAGAAGTAAGATGGCGCAAGGCCTTCGAATCCAAGAGCATGATTGCGTTAGTGTAGAAATGTCGAAATGGAAATGTAGAGATTAAATCTGAGCAATCAATCGAGATTTTGAACTAAAAATGAGATATCGAAGAAAACGTAAATGTCGAAGAATCAAGGTGCAGACTCTATGACGACAGAAGATTTTGACACAAACCCAAACAAGGACCCCACGGTGGAATTTTTGGAGGGGTGCGACTTAGCGATAAGATAAACTACAGGCCAGCCATTTCAGCTGACAAATGCTTTTTTGGCAGTGTCAGTGCAGGGACATAGTGGGGAACTAAACGACAGCTTACTAGCACGTGACTATCAGCAAGGCTAGGCGGCAAGCCTCGCGTCACCAATGTGTACCTAATGCTGGAAACTAGCTGGGGCCTTTAACCAGAACTGAGTGGGCTACAGAGATGACTGACTAGACGAGCTTAGCTAGCCTTCCATCAACATCTCTAGACATCCACGACCACCAAAAAAAAAACACTACAACGTCACCACCGCAGCGTCTTCTTTCAAGTTGAAGCCTCTCTTTTTAATTGCCTGTTGTCTGTGCCATTCGCTGCATTTATACCTAGGCTAGGCCAATTGTGTACTCTTTCTATCCCACCCAAGCAGCGCCTTATACACACCCTCACATATCCAAGCTCAGCCCGCTTGCGCCCACCTTTCGATTGTTGTTGCTACTAGTTCTGCTTCCACCATGGCTCAAGAAACCGAGGCCAGCAAGCCTGTGGACAAGGGCAAGGGAAAGGCCGTCGAGGAGCCCGCCACTGACACTCCGGAAGACCAGAAAGATGAGAAGAAGAAGGACGAGAAGATCGGAGGTATAGCTCAGTTCCGTGACTTTCCCCCGCCATGATGCGCCCAATTATACGTAGAATATGCTTCGCTGACCACTATTTGAAATATAGCCCAGGAGGAGCTCAGCGAAGAGGACCAGCAGCTGAAGAGCGATCTGGAGATGCTCGTTGAGAGATTGGCCGTAAGCTTAGCATCCCACGATATACCCCACCAATCTCTTTCTATGCACTAACACGCTGTTGATTTCTAGGAAAACGACGACAGTCTCTACAAGCCCGCTCTCGACGAGATGAGGAACTCTATCCGCACATCGACCTCTTCCATGACCGCCGTTCCCAAACCCCTCAAGTTCCTGCGGCCGCACTACGGAGTACTTAAGGATGTTTACGAGTCTTGGCCCAAGAGTGATAACAAGGACTCTCTTGCCGATGTTTTGTCAGCCATTGGTATGACCTACTCCGATGAGGACAACCAAGATACCCTCAAGTACCGTCTTCTCTCCCCAACCACAGACATTGGCTCCTGGGGCCACGAATACGTCCGGCTACTGGCGCTGCAGATCGGCGAAGTCTTCGCAAAGCGCATTAGTGACGAGGAGGCTACTGAGGACCTGGTCGACCTGGCTCTGCAGCTTGTCCCTTTGTTCCTGAAGAGCAATGCTGAAGCCGATGCCGTCGATCTGCTTAGCGAGCTCGAAATCATCGACAGACTTCCTGAATTCCTCGACGAAAATACCTACAGCCGTGCCTGCCTCTACCTCAACAGCATGGTCAACCTTCTAACCTACCCCGACAATGAGATTTTCCTACGCACCGCCTACGGTGTCTACATCAAGTACAAGCAATTGACGCAAGCTATGACTATGGCTATCCGTCTAAATGATATCGACCTAATCAAGTCGACATTTAGCAAGACCACTGATATTCCCTTGAAGAAGCAACTTGCTTTCCTCGTTGGACGTCAGCGGATAGTCATCGACTCATTCGATGATGACGAGAGTGCCAATGAAGAGATCGCCAAGTGCTGCAACAACGCCTACCTTTCGAAACACTTCCAATACCTAGGCAAGGAGCTGAACCTTCTTGACCCCAAAATGCCCGAAGACATCTACAAGACACACTTGGAAAGCAGCCGTGTCTCTAACTACACCAACATTGACTCTGCCCGCCACAACCTTTCGGCGGCATTCGTCAACGCATTCGCCAACGCTGGTTTTGTCCAGGACAAGATGATGGTTGCCGAAGACGTCAAGGATCAATGGGTGTGGAAGACCAAGGCTGATGGCATGACCTCGACTGTTGCGTCCATTGGTAGCATTATGCTTTGGAACAGCGAGTTGGGTCTTGACAACATTGACAAGTACCTTGATGTCGAGGAGACTGAGATCCGCGCCGGTGGTACCCTGGGTATCGGTATCATGAGCTCTGGTGTCTACCATGAAGATGGTGCTGCTCTTGCTCTGCTCAGTGATGAAGACCGTCTTCGCCACAAGGATCCTGGCGTCCGTACCGCAGCTATCATGGGTCTAGGTCTCGCTTACGCCGGCTCCAACACCGAGGTTGTTCTAGAATACCTCATTCCTCTTATCAGTGACTCCTCTGAATCTATGCAAATATCGGCCATGGCTGCACTTTCTTGTGGTTTGATTTTCATTGGCTCTTCGCACTCAGATATCAGCAGTGCTATTGTATCTACGCTGCTCGATGATGATCGTAAGGAGCAGCTCACTGACAAGTGGACTCGCTTCCTCGCTCTAGGCCTTGGACTTTTGTTCTTTGGCAAGCAAGAGGAGGTCGATGTCATTCTGGAGACGCTGAAGGCTGTCGATCACCCCATGGCTAAGCCTACCCTGGTTCTAGCCCAGATCTGCGCTTGGGCTGGTACCGGTGCTGTTCTCAAGATCCAGGAGCTGCTCCACATCTGCACTGAGCATCTGGATGAGACTGAGGACAAGAAGGGCGATGAACTTCTTCAATCTTACGCTGTCCTAGGTATCGCTCTTATTGCAATGGGAGAGGATGTCGGCCAAGAAATGGTCCTGCGTCACTTTGGTCACCTGATGCACTACGGAGAGTCTAACATTCGCCGTACCGTTCCTCTAGCGATGGGTCTCATCAGTCCTAGTAATCCCCAGATGAAGGTATACGATACTCTATCCAGATACAGTCACGATACCGATAGTGAGGTTGCAAACAATGCAATTTTTGCCATGGGTCTTCTAGGAGCTGGTACCAACAACGCTCGTTTGGCACAGCTACTCAGACAGCTGGCGTCATTCTACTACAGAGATCAAGACTCGCTGTTCATGGTCCGCATTGCGCAGGGTCTACTTCACATGGGCAAGGGTACACTCACTGTGAACCCATTCCACACTGATCGTCAAATCATGTCACGCGTCGCATCAGCCAGTCTGCTAACGGTGATGGTGTCCATGATTGATGCCAAGGACTTCATTCTCTCAACCCACCACTACCTACTATACTTCCTGACGTCAGCCATCTTCCCTCGTATGCTGGTTACTGTGGATGAAGATCTCAACTTCCTCAACGTGAACGTTCGTGTTGGTCAGGCTGTGGATGTTGTTGGCCAGGCTGGTCGACCCAAGACGATCACGGGCTGGCAAACACAAAGTACGCCAGTAGTTTTGGCGTACGGTGAGAGAGCAGAGCTGGAGAACGAAGAGTACATCAGTCTTAGCGGCACACTAGAGGGTGTTGTTATTCTAAGAAAGGTAAGCAAATTCATCCTACGCTATTTATCTATAACTAGGAAAGACCGTATACTAACATATATTTTAGAACCCCGAGTGGGAAGATGATAAATAAACAACGCCTTGAACTAGTTTTGAGTTTGAGGGACGCTGTAGAGTGAGTGGAGCTGAAGGGTAATAAATGTACATGGTCTGTTTCAATGACAGTATTAACAATTAACAATACCAATCAATCAATGATGTTAACATATTCAATCAACTAGTAGTATGATGTGACGTATTGTTCTTGAAATTTTTGTGAATCTTGTTATAATATGTAGTACCGACGTATTAATGTATGTTATTATTATTTTATTATTTTGCAAGGGTCTAAGACTGCGGCATCCTTTTTTTTCAGAACAATGTCCCCAGTGTTTTTCCCCACTATTATTAAGTTGAAAGCCAATCGTTTTTCAGCACTTACACTTACATTTAAACCCTTTAGGAAATCTAGGTCAAATCCACGAAGAAGGAAGTCTTAGTTCAACGAGATTGTGACGCACATTGAGTTTTCTATAATTTAGGCAAAAGATCATGACAATATGTATCACGACTTCAATAACTACCTGAACATAAATTTCTATTTTTATTTTTTAATCATAAGAACACTGAAGAAAACACTGTGATGGATACGAGATTATTATTTTTATTCTTATTTATTAGACAGCCTAAAATAAGAGAAGAATCTCATGTTATGATAAAAAAAAGCATGAGGGGAAGGTGGGAAAAAGGGGGGAGTTAGACACATAGGAGACATATCTCATGTGTATAAAACAAAAAGACATAA
>RHLR01000636.1:0-16079 GCA_009806335.1 Davidsoniella australis | reverse complement strand
GGGGTCCTTTAGAAATAAAGACTGTCTACAAGGTGGACTGGTTTAAAGACCATCACAGGTCTACGGTGGGTCGGATCCTAACTGCCCGGACAGGTCACGGCGACTTTGCGGAGTACCATGACCGTTTCGAACATGCCGATGCGGAAAGAAACTGCCAGCAACGAAAGGAACCTTTCCATCCCTGGGCGTGGCCCAGAAATGAGAGACCACTCCGGGCTAGCTTTGTCAAAAAGCTACTGCGGAAAGAGAGTTCTTGCAAGTATCTTGCCAAGAGACTAGAGGTGAAATGGAGGCACTACAGAGCCCATGCGCCTAGAGAAGAAGCCCCATCAGCGGGCCAGACAAGTACAGAGGAGGGGGGAAGTGACTGAGGAGGATTTGGTGTGGTTTTTGTTTTTGTTTTTTACTAGGCCTATGTTTTTTATTCTTTTCTTTTCCTTTGTATTTGTTTTTGTTGCTCTTAGTGGAGGTATGGACCACTAGTTCTTCGGGGCTAGGGGACAGTATCGTCCTGAACATACAGAAGCTCTTGAGTTTGTCTAGCGGAGGACTTTAAATATCTGTCCGGTACTCAATCCGGCGTCGTATAATCTTAGTGATTCAGGTAGATGATAAATATAATAAAATCAAAATCAATTGATAGATTGAGTCAGATTCATCTAATTCAGTTAGTTCTATATTGTGCAAGTATATCTATGTAACACACATTAACAAATGTAGCCATACCGGTAACCAGCCCGGTTATGCCTAGACTGCGCTCTCTAAATCCCATCCTATACATCTTTCCGTAGCACCTTATGCTATTCTTTGCAAAACTATCCTCACCGAGTACGGCGGGTTCTCGAGTCAATTTTTGACACGTCTTGTTTATCGCAGACAAGCCACTTTTTGAGACACTCCTTGAAATCCGTATAGCTGACATTATCGCCGTACACAGCATGTACATTTGCGATCATTCGTCGAACTGCCGCCCTTTCCATCTCGGATTGCTTTCGTGGCCGCGAGGTACCAGTGACGCCTATATCTTCGATGAAGTCTCGCTGTGAGGGCACAATGCTTCGTTTCGCTTGTCCCTCTTCCGATATTATGCAAAACGCCCGGAAAAACAAGAGTCCGCTCTCGCTAACTTTCTCGTATACGAGATTCAGGCCCGTGGGTGAGACTGCGCAGCAACCCAGAACTACATACTGGGCATTCGTAGCCACGAGCATCGAGTTCAAAGATGGTACAGCGCGATCATCGATGTAGTTGAAGGCTTGAGCGTGGTCCTGAGCCGCGAATGATTGGCCTACGTCAAGCGCTTTAAGGCTTGGATGGTTGCGAAACATGTCAAACAAGGCGATGGCACCTGTTGATGTCATGCCAGTGGATTGTACTAGAAGTCTGCTTAATTGTGGTGCATTTGCTATGCCCTCCGCAAGAGCCACGATGCCATCATCACCGAGCGGGTTACATGACAGATAGATTGCAGTCACTCCGCCGCCAACCTCGGTGATTGGAGTGACGGTCAAAAAACGTGCAATTTGCCTACATCCAGCAAGCGATACTCCGTTCCCACTCAGAAATAGATTGCGTAGGGGTAGTGTTCTTCCAGTTCTTTCGACATGATCAGATAGTAATTCGAAGAGCCGAGCCACTCCGCGATCGCCAAGTTCTGTTTGATCAAGGTCTAAAGTACGTAGTTGTGGGGCGTTGATGATTAGTTGTGCAAGATCACCAGCTGCTTCTGAACTCAGTGGGTTCCGCTTTAGCCATATGGCAGTCATCGAAGTCGACGCCTGAAGAGCTGGGGAAAGGATACGCAGACTATCTAGTGTCAAGTGGTTACCAGGCAGATACCACGTCTCGACCTGGCCTGGAGTCGTGTTGAGAAACTTGGCAATGGCAGTAGCGCCGACGATTCCAACTACATTATTGCCTAGTAGGACGTGTTGGATTTTTGAGTTTGCCGCAAGTGTCATCATAACACGCTTGATATGTGTAGGGCCAACTACCACTCGGCACAGATCAAGTCGAGATCCGTCAAACATGATGCGGCTCGGGTGATTCGTGATAGGCGTTGCTAGGGACTCGGCAATTTGGTCTAGCACCGGAATTAGGTCGTTCTTGTGCGTCGGTCTTGGATGTGGTACGAACGCCGGAATACCTTCGAGTGACACAGGTAGTAGTTCCGGGGACCAGGGTCCCTGCTTGAGGATTCGAGCCGGCAGTTCAGCAAACAAGTTTCGATCATTATCGTCGTTGTACGTCTCCATGGACTGCGCTGCTATAAGTCGATCATAGTTGCGCTGAAGCGTTATCCAGGAGCGAATCCGCACACGATCGGCTTCATAGCGTATCAGCGTTGCCAAAGAGTTGGTGTGGCTCGGATCCATGCAGACAGATATCTCCTGAGCGAGGACTCGGTGAGACTTGCGGCGTGGCAAGCCATGCAATTCATCGGGTATGCGTACTTTTTTCATAGGCAAGTTGAGAATATCTTGAACGGTATATTCGCGAGCGTGGTCGAAGTCTTTTGCGTAGGTATCGATTAAGACTAACGCGTTCCGACATAGCGCAGCGAGCCGAGCAGCTTCCGCTTCCTGAGAGAGTATAGGGACACTTTCAGATGCTGGTGCTGGTACTGATGAAGCCACTACTGTAGATGAAGCTTCTCCTTCTTCCAGCAACGGTGCTGGACTTGCAACATACTCTCCATAATCTTCCTTTTCGAGGTTCATGACACTGATGCTGTGGCTCCGGGTTAGATTCACGTTGAGTGGTGAGTAAGGGACCGCCGTTTCAGTGGCATCGAAAGTCAGAGATTTACGAAGAGCAACAACAGCTAGTTTTGGTGACGCTGGCGAGCCTAGTGAAGACATAGCGAGTAAGTTGCTATGTGTCAACAGTATCGGTAGTTGACTACCAGTATCAGACGCACTGGTAGGATCCAATGAAGGCAATGGTTGCGCTCAGGGGTGGACAGCGATGAAGGCTGTGGTGTATATCAATATGTTGCATAAAGTTAGGGTATCTGATAGGCTCTCAACAACTTCTACAGACGCAGGTAAGATGGTGGGAAGGCCCGGCTATATACGTGTATGCGTAAAAGGATGGCGATGTGCGTGGGTGGTGGATGTGATCCATTCGGAAAAGGCAACATGGCAGCCGGTGTAGCTCCTTATATGCAAGTACCGGTGGGTTTTTTATTACTCTAAATGTATGCTCCTTGGTAGGCGAGTTTCTTTTTTGTTTCCTTTTTTTCATATGCCGTGGGAAAATCAAGGTACTTTGAATAAGCTGTTACATACAAAACTGATATCTTACACCCTTATTCTTTGCCTAGTCTTGGCTACAAACACATGTAAATTCAGATAAATGCTAAAAAATGAACAAGTAAGTATATCTTCTCTCCGAATGGGTAAATGAAAATATCCACACCAAGAAAGCAAGCCAGCCTATTCAAGTGTCTTAGTCTCGACAAAAAAGATAAAAAATAAATAAAAAAGAAGGCTGTTGCTTTCTTCCACGCCAAATGTTCCATAGCTAGCGGCTCATGCCATACAGTCAGTGTGTGTAAGTCTCCGCGACCCTCAACTTTGCGTCTCCCCCACAAGACATAGCAAAGGGGATTCCGAAATATTCGCTCTTTAGAGAGAGAGAAAAGACGGAGGTAATGTCAGAACAGGCACAATTAGATCATGAGATATCCAGACACGCAACGGCCCTCCCTCCGTCCAAGACGGGACAAAAGGACCATCTGCTTATATTTAAGGCTGCTCCGGATATATGAGAAATTACAGGATGACTGACTACATGTTGTATAACGTACATGATGTTATAATTCAGTCACATCCACACAACTACTAGTTACTCTATAGAGTACAAATTGGTATGTTGTTAGAAACGCCAGTGTATCGACTAGTATTACCTTTCTTCTCCTCATTTCCTGCCTATCAAAAAGCGCAACATGGCAGACAATATTGATGTTTCATCGCTTCATAAATATAAATGTCATCTGTCATGTGTACTCAGGCCGCCAAGGGGTAAACGGCAATGTATAGATTATTACTGGATAGGCAAGTCCGATGTTCACTCATCCCAAGAATTATTGTTGACGGCCTAGAAAGATCCTACCAATAGCTCATATTCTGAGCATGATATATGCTTCTGGCCTTGGAGATGGCAATTTGATTTTCTTTTATTATTGAATCACGGGACAAGAATCCACATTGTAAGCTCTCTTCGTAGAAACGATCCAGGCACCCACAGGCTGTTGTGCACTTCTGTTTCATGCTAGATATCTTATTGTCAACGATATAATCTTACTACCGTAGCCTAGCCGTGGTTACATGGTGCTAACCCAATATCTCAGGAACAAGACAAGACCAGCAAATAATCTTTATTCCAGTCAGTAGCTTTGTGTTAGTGTTGTCAGCTTATATGAGAGGGAACCCAACAACCCGGAAAGTTTTGATATCATGTAATGTGCACATGACTATATCATGCTGAGTAATTAGCCATGAATTCTTTTCTCTATTAACAAGCATACCTCGACTTCGAAAACATTGCAAGGAACACTTAGATGGGTCAAGAACCCGATCTTAGAGCTAAAACGAAATCATATAGTGAAGGTAGCCGAGTCGGTGAGTTTGGGGGCAGAAGGAGTTCGCGGATATTTCCGCGCAAGGCAGAGTGATGACCGAAACATGAAGCGCGGTTGCTTGGAGAGTTGTCATTGGCTGATAGGGATAGGATTATATATTACGACATGTATCTACCTTTGCACTTTAACACGCAAGCCAAAGAAAAAAGAAAAAAGAGAGAAAAGGCTTCGCTACAGCATGTGATGATGCTTGCCTATTCTTGCTCTTTGTTTGATATTTTGGTGTGTTCGACACCGATGACGATAATGTGAGAAAAGTCTCCACTAAGAATCCAGGGCTGTCAGCAAAGAAGTGTCCGTTGTTTTGACGGCCTCCTCTGAGTCAGGCATCATATCGACATATAAATGGCCCATCCATATGACGGTTATAGCTAGTAAGTAGTTAGCTTTAGTTCATATCAAAAGTTGCAGAAGTGTGCTCAGCCCCAGTCTATCCAGGCACAAGGGATTCTATTACTAGGCGGAGACATCTGGGAGCATCTGTCCATTATTGTATCGCAATATCAGTGTAGTGGTATGCATGTATTGTATCTAAGCCTAATAATGATCGTAGCTAAGTGTGAAAAGATATCTTCCTGTTCTGGCTCATAGATAGGAATACAGATATGGTCCGATACTACATATATTATGTGCATACTTTAGGTCGCAAAACAGCCTGTTCGTGTAAGTCCATGAAGCATTTGATGCTAGAAGCTATTTCTTCATCGATTAAGCCAGGTTTCCCAGTGAAGGATTCCAGGGTCCAGGGTTAATAATGCCGCTCAGTAATCTTACAGCATATTACAACTAACTATAAGATGTAACAGTCTTTTCTCCCTCCCTCTATACCTCTATAAGCCGCTATAAGCATAGTCAACATAAGTTGTAGGTCAAGTTCTACAAGGACACTGAATAAGAAAAATGGCTGGGCGTTTTTCAGGCATAAGGCTAATTTGGCCTTGTCTAGTGAATGCTTAACAAATACTTTGTGTGTTTAGAAGGCCTACGTGCATTAATATAGAGTGAGTCAATGGAGCAAATAACAATATATATATATATATATATATATATTGTCCCAGAGGTAATGATTCTTCCGTCTCGGGCACTCTCTGTCTGTTTCCAAGTTGATTACTTGAATGCTTTGGAACTTTCTTCATTGAAAGAAACGTTGATTGATTATATTAACGAATTGGCTGCATTTTTATGAGAATTAGTCTTAGATACTGATGATAAATTACACAACTCGTTAATAAGAGCAAGAAAAAAAACTACGTAACATTTCTTAGCACACATCTAAGAGTACGTACATCAGAGTAATTTGTATATTTTTATATTCTAAAGGTGACTAAAAATTGGTGATTTGCATATGTAAGGGTTAATTCGAGTCAAAATTGATACAATCGGGCCTAGGCCGTTTAGCAGCTAACAGCAGCTGCTAAACTCAATAGTCGGACACTCCATGATGCTTAGAAGATTCTATTAGCGCGAATCCCGCATTGATATGACAAACTCACGACTATGACTGTATATATATATACAATATAATAAGAGAAAAATCATATATAATCACATATATATTACTTTAGATGACCGATACTACGGTACATGAGGAAACTAGGCAAAACGCGGTTCGGAGAAAGCGCTAAGTCAAGTTGGCCTGTGAGCATGGTTTGTCAGAGACATCGTAGCCGTTAATGAGTCACTATATGACTAAGTCTTGGGATTTTGGAGTTCTAGGTCGGTGTGTTGGACAACTGATAGTCGGATTGTTTATGTTATTGCCTCTGTTGTTGACACGACAAATAGAGTTGAAAGGGTACTCTTCACAACCATATGGATGTGGGCATGACTATATATATATATATTTATATGTGTAGTAATACAAAGGCACAGATTTTATAGCACTGTAAACAATTTGAGCAATCATGTGTGGGATACATACAGGGCCGAATTCTCAAATATATTCCTATAAAAATGCATATTAGCAGGATTATGGGGCGTTATTTGATACGTTTTTTACATTGTCGCATATAATAACTTCACGTGTTCCAAAATGCAACGAAAATTGTACACTCCATACGTATATTCAATGATTTATATCTTCATGCCTTCATATCTCTTTAGCACCTTATGTCCAACTGCCATGACGGAATTGTCACCTTTGATAGGCAGCCCATCCCAAGATCTTCCCAATATACAGCTCCCCTCATGGAATAAATATATGTACTACCAATCACAATCGAGTTTTTTTCAAGACAATAGAGATTCTGTAGCAGCATACTATCTCATGATGCCCTGTGTATCTGTTGGCCAATGAGAAACAAATATGAAGACTTTCACAAATAAGTGTATGTGACCCGAGTGCCTTAGCATATATACTGTGTCTCATGGTTATAGAGCTCGATGATATCCCCAACTTTGGTTGTTCCTGGATCTTAAGTTGGCTGCAAATCATTGTTGTTATGCCACTTACTTATTCCTAAACACAAGGCTTTGAGGCCACTGGAATGTGCCAGGTCCCAAGCCAGACAATCTATACTTGAGGTACTTTGAATCATATGCAGCAACAAGTGACCTTTTGAAAGTTCTTTTTATATAAGATCTTCGTGTGGGTAGTTTCCTACTCTCATTCAGGGAGTGTGTGGGCAACTCACATCGATTCAGCAGCACTCTTCGAGGGCGTGATAATTGCACTTCATTTACTCCTAACCCCTCCGAGTCAATATCCTGTAATCATTTATGACGGTCCTCAATGCTTAAGAGCTGGGAGAAAATTGATGCGTGGAGCTCAAAAAAGTCGTGGGTCTTGCATCGGGACCTATTTTTTGCGTTCGATAGATACACACAGCCCTGCTAATGTATATAAATATTATAGATACATGTCATGTCTTGCGTTACGTTGACAACGGACAGAAACAAATTGCCTGCCACCAATGGCATGTTCTTTTTTTCTTTCTTTTCTTTCTTTTCTACAAAGTTGCCTGGGCTCAAGGGTTACATTTGCGCAATGATTTCTCCAGAAAATTGAAAAAAGCGGCGCGCAATTTGGCCATGAATGGTCCGGTTATTGGAGCATTTATTTTTGGAGGCGACGTACATGAAACTTCCCTAAGGTCAGAGGCTCGATGTGATATGATGTGATATGATGTGTTCTCGTAGTCGGAAATTTAGATACTGGGAAACAGATAAACAAACGGATAGAGCATGGTGGTCTTATTTTCGACGAACAGTCCGAGATGGACCGGCTTGTTGCTCATCTGTATTAATCCACCACTAGAAAGATGATATTTCATGTCATCAGCTGATATTCATATCGTATCGGTCATATTATCGTGTCCACGGAACTGATATCGACTGTGAATCTTAACAAACGAAGCTTGGTTGAGAATGGCTGTGATTTTGCGTTCAAGGTCTTTGTTGATCTTTGCGGTCTTTGTGGTGTTTGTGGGTTAATTCTGGGGCCAAGCCGGTGGCAGAATCCAGCCAGTCACGGCTTCGGAAATGCCATTCCGGTCCACAAAATCAGTAGAAAAAGTTAAAAAAAAATTGGTAATTGGCGTTACCGATGTCGGTAGAGTAGCAAAGAAAAAAAAATTAGAAGAAAACAAGGAACAAAAATACAATATTAAAAATTATTAGCACCGCAAAATGGAAAAAAAAGTGGCAAGAGCTGGCTCTAGGGGGAAGGAACAACATAACTGGCCTTCCTTCCTCTTCCCTTCGTTCTTCCTGGTCTCAATTTTCTTTTAATTTTCCCTTTTCCCCTTCACTTTTTTTTCTTCTTCTTGTTCGTTTTGAGACTTGTTTGTTCACGCATCACCAGTCACAAATCTCTACAAAAATGGCCTCCCGCGCTTTCTCCAGATCTCTGCGCGCTGCCCGCCAGGTCGCGGCTGCCCCCGTTGTCCAGCAGCGCACCTTCCTCACTGTCCGCACTGCCGCCCGCACTGCCGTCAAGGCTGCCGTCTCTGGCCCTGCCATGCAGGTTCGTGGTGTCAAGACCATTGACTTCGCCGGTGTCAAGGAGGAGGTTCACGGTATGTCCTGTCATGTCTTTGTGCCTTGCGGTTGGCTATGTCAAGAACTGCGCACAAGTTCCGTCTCGACCATGATATCAGAACAGTTTTGCTAACCGGTGATCTTTTTTTGTTCTCTATAGAGCGTGCCGACTGGCCCCAGGAGAAGCTTCTGGTGAGTCAAATAATCCTCTTCTTTTCTCAATATACCATATCAATGGCCGGAAAGTTACTAACAACAATACTCTATTTCCCATCAACAGGAGTACTTCAAGAACGACACCCTCGCTCTCATCGGCTACGGCTCCCAGGGTCACGGCCAGGGCCTTAACCTGCGTGACAACGGCCTGAACGTCATTGTCGGTGTCCGCAAGAACGGCAAGTCGTGGACTGATGCTATCCAGGATGGCTGGGTCCCCGGCAAGAACCTGTTCGAGGTTGATGAGGCCATCACTCGTGGTACCATCGTCATGAACCTGCTCTCCGATGCTGCTCAGTCCGAGACTTGGCCCTCTATCAAGCCCCAGCTGGTCAAGGGCAAGGTAAGACAGCTCTAGCATTCTTTCTCTCCGACGCTTCGAGTAGCTCTAACAATTTTTTATCTGTATAGACTCTGTACTTCTCCCACGGTTTCTCTCCCATCTTCAAGAAGCTGACCAAGGTTGATGTCCCCACTGACATTGATGTCATTCTGGTCGCCCCCAAGGGTTCCGGCCGTACCGTCCGCTCTCTGTTCCGTGAGGGCCGCGGTATCAACTCCTCCTTCGCCGTTTACCAGGATGTGACCGGCAAGGCTCAGGAGAAGGCTGTTGCTCTAGGTGTTGCCGTCGGCTCCGGTTACCTGTACAAGACCACCTTCGAGAAGGAGGTCTACTCTGACCTGTACGGTGAGCGTGGCTGCCTGATGGGTGGTATCCACGGTATGTTCCTCGCCCAGTACGAGGTTCTGCGTGAGCAGGGTCACTCCCCCAGCGAGGCCTTCAACGAGACTGTCGAGGAGGCTACCCAGTCTCTGTACCCCCTGATCGGTAACTACGGTATGGACTGGATGTTCGAGGCCTGCTCGACCACCGCCCGCCGTGGTGCCATTGACTGGACCCCCAAGTTCAAGGACGCCCTGAAGCCCGTCTTCAACGACCTGTACAAGTCCGTCAAGGATGGTTCCGAGACCAAGCGTTCTCTGGAGTACAACTCTGCCCCCGACTACCGCGAGAAGTACGAGGCCGAGCTTGAGGAGATCCGCAACCTGGAGATCTGGCGCGCCGGTAAGGCTGTCCGCTCTCTGCGTCCCGAGAACACCAAGTAAATTTTCTTTTCTTCTTCCTAATTAAAAGTTGGATAAAAAAAGAGCTTTTGACACTTGACGTGAACCGGGTTCCATGGAGTAACAACAGCATCGCGGGGACGGAGAGATTGGATGGTGTGTTTTGATAGGGATGGGAATGGATAGGCATGAAAACTCCTTCCTTTGTACCAAATTTGTATTTCATCAAGGCTTTGGTTTTGGCTTAGAAAAAAAACACGACACTTTTTTCTCACTACTTATACTATCAATATGTCGATTAGCTGTATACATATGTGTATGTGTGATGTTACAGTTGTAATGCAATGAATATGTTACACAGTCTATCAAACCTGCTTCGTTCCGTCTCAATCACTATATCAAGTGGTCTGTTAGTGGTAGTAGGATCACGCATATATATTCATTTACTAAATTCCTGGTTCACAACAGTCGCCAAATCATAGCTAACATACGTGTTTGTAGAGTCTTTGTCATGCCACTTAGGGTTAGTTATACACAGTGTCAATCAATTAAACGGTCAATTATATTCTTGACAACATGCTAGAGCCCAAGTCAAACGACTCACTAAAGCAAACGCAGGCGAATAGAATAAAATAGAAAGGGAATTCAACATCCTTTATCCAATTTGGCCTGGTTATCAAGCCGGGATCCAAACGCTGTTGCAAGGCTACAATTAGGGTAATTAATCGATCGGGAACTTTCCGGTCTGGCCTGTCTTAATTTCTCTTATCGGCCATTCCTTTCTACAAATAAAGATCAATGTAATGTAATGCAATGTATAAGTAATGTACCTACAGATATCAGGCGGGGTTCTTAAGCATATAATCACTCCTTCCTGGAGCAGGATGCCACCATTATGATAGAACGCCTAGATATAAAAAGGGACGGAACGGCAGGTAAGGTGAGTTTCTGCAATTGCAGCATTTTAGCGACTTACATTGTACATATTCCACTTGGTGATTAAGTCACATGACCAAGCATCCTATCACCAATAAATGAACATCTGGCGGACGATATCAACGAAACATCACTTAATTCAACCCTTAATCGCAAAGAACACGATGGCCGATCTCAAGACGTGTGCCGAACTCACGCGGGAATCCGTGATCGGAGCCGCTGAACTAATTCGTGATCACGTCCACAAGACACCGGTTGTTACCAACAGCACTATAAACAAGATGGCGTCTACTCCTCGCACTACTGAAGAACTTGCCGGAACCGAGTGGGAAGGCCGCACGCCGTCAAAGCCGGTACTTCGGTTTTGGTTCAAGTGCGAGAACCTGCAGCGTATCGGCGCCTTCAAGGTTCGCGGTGCTTTCCATGCCATTGAAAAGCTCAAGCAGGAGCCTGGTTGGAAAGAGGCCGGCGGCTACGAGAAGGGCGTTGTTACGCATAGCTCTGGTACGTCTTAAAATTTGTCTGTTCATACACGTGTGAGCTGTTCTTTGCTGATTATATCCAATAGGAAACCATGCTCAGGCACTAGCACTGGCTGCTCGTGAAAGCGGGATCCCGGCCCATGTCGTCATGCCCAGTATTTCGCCAGCATCCAAGATTGCAGCCACCAAAGGCTACGGCGCCACCGTTTACTTCAGCGGGTCGACAGCGCCCGAGCGTGAAGCTGTCGCTGACGACGTAATCGCCAAGACTGGTGCACGTCTCGTGCCGCCTTACGATCATCCCGATATCATGCTTGGCCAAGGTACGGCAGGCCTAGAGCTCCAGAATCAAGCCGCCGAACTTATCGTCGCTGCCGCAGCTAAAGGTAGCGCCCACCCGGAAGCTGTCGAGGGCACTTATCCCCCGGCCGGAAAGACGGGCCTAGATGCTATAATGGCACCGATCAGCGGCGGCGGTCTGCTTAGCGGTATCGCGCTGAGTTCCGAGGGTACGGGTATCACGGTATTTGGCGCCGAGCCTTCGTTTGAGGGTGCGGACGAGACGCGGCGCAGCTACATCACGGGTGAACGAATCACGCACGTATCGTCACTAACTATAGCTGATGGTCTGCGAGCGCCGGTTGGTGTGTTACCGTGGAACGTCATGTATGAGCGTGGCCTGGTCAAACAGATCTATGCGGTCACGGAGGAGGAGATCAAGAAGACGTTAAAGCTCGTAGCTGAACGCATGAAGTTGGTCGTAGAGCCTAGCGGTGTGGTTCCCTTGGCTGTGGCGCTGTGGAACGAGGATTTCAGAAGCATGGTGGAGGCAGAGGCTGGCAAGAACGGGTGGGATCTTGGCTTGGTATTCAGTGGTGGAAACATAGCTATCGATGCGTTGGTTAAGCTCTATTCAGATTAAGGTAGATTTTGGATGAAGTGTGTATAGCATTAGATATATCTAGGGGTATCTTGGTGTATATATAAAATGTACAAGTATTAATTAGTAGTATGTGATGCCTACCATCTTAGATTTATAATGCTGCAACCTAAGCTACAACATTCATCTGAAAAACCACAGGTTGGCGTCTTTCGAAGCCCTCGTCCTTATCGAGACTCTCGCGCCACTTTTTGCCGTACATGTTCATTAGCAACAAACTAACAACGCCAACTCCGAAGCAGATAGTGCCAAGAACAGTGAACACCTTTCCCGAGCCGCCAGCATCGAGAATTGGCTTTGCAACCATTGAGCCGATGAAGGACAAGATGTTGCGTAGGAAATTATTCACAGCAACGCCAGCAGAACTACGCTTCGGAACGAATTCAGTCAACGCAGCCGTGGCAACGCCCTATGATAAAAAAAAATATGAATCAGTTTGTGTACTATGTGTTGCTGAACGTTGTTGAGGAAAAAGACTTACAAAAACGACCATAGTTCCGACTCCAAAACCGACTAGCGGGATGATCGATGACCACCACGCTTCCTTATAGTCTAGAGCCCAGCCGAAGGCGATCATGGAGCAGGGGAACAAGGCCGTAGCAAGCCATAGGTTGATGCCAAAGCGGTCTTCGGGATAGTAGATTGGCACACCGTTGATATCAACGCGGTTGAGAGACGCCTGCTTTTTTTTCATGATGTAGTCACTCCAGCTTCCCGATAGGAACGATGTGATGATGTAGCCAGTTGACATGGGGAGATACATTAAACCCACTTGCACCTGGCTGAAGTTGTATGGCGCAGCTTCGAAAATCATGGTCAGCGACAGGTTCATAACATATACAGCGCCATAGGTCAGTGCCGCATAGAACACGGCGCACATCATTAGCTTGTGTTTGATCAAGAAAAGCACCTTGATGGGGTCTAGTAGATATCTCTTGACGCCAGCGCGCAACTTCTCTGTCTTAGTCGGCTTCAGTTCAGATGGATCTCCGGCCTCCCGCAACGGCGCCGGCGCTCGCTTGGAAGTTTCTGGCAGCAGAAAGAAGATCATGCCGAGCACGGCGCCACCATATATGGTAAGCAGCCATAATGTCCAGCGCCAGCCTTTAGCTTGTGAAATGGCACCGCCGAGAAGTGGAGCGATCATTGGGCCGAGTAGAGGTCCCATGTAGAAGATTCCCATGGCACGGCCACGATCTTCGGGGGCCCAGATATCGGCTATGGTGCCAGCACCAACGGTCTGGACAGAAGCTGAAGCACCACCGGCAAAGAAACGAACAGCGATCATACTGCCAATGTCTTTTCTGGTAGCACTGAGTAATCCAAAGACGACAAAGAGGGAAAAGGACACGAGGTACATCAGTCGGCGGCCAAGTACCTCGGAGAGTGACGACCACCAGATGGGGAAGATAGCCATGCCTATTGTTTTCGATCAGGGTTAGACTCTATTAGGGTTTGTATGAAGTTAAGGGTACATACCTAGCATGTAAGTGGCTACAGTGATATTAGCAGTTGAGACGCTGGTTCCGAGATCAGCGGCCATATGTTGTAATGAAGCTAGAAATGAAAGTATGTTAGTTACCCTTAGAAAGCACTATATTGTCTTTTAATTGTCATCTCTCAAAGGTAATCAAACTCACGATAGAGAATGGACGAGCCCATTGGGCCAGCAACGGCAGCCAATGCCACAATCACTGTGAGCAGCCATTTTGTAGCAATGTTATAGCAGCGCGGATTTTCGACTTCCGGGATTAATGTGATGTGGCCCCATCCACGGCGCTGTCTGGTGGGAACCCGGCGTAAACTGGCACCGGTCCGTACGCGACCGAGCGGCACGGCACTGTGCTTTTCAAGATCATCGGCACCGTCGTGAGGGATGTCGTCTTCCTCGTCTTCATCTTCGACAGCCTCCGTATCTGATCCAGAGGCGGAGTTGGAGTTGTGGTGTTGGTGATGGTTTTGGGTATTGCCGATGCCGGTCCCGAGATTTGCCGGAGGCTCTGCGGAGCGCGATGGGACCGAGGGAGACAACCCATGATCATTAGATGGAACAATACAGGGCGTATCAGATGGCGGCGATTGCACTGCTGGTTCTGCTTCGCTTTTGTTTTTAGAGGAAGCCATTTTGAAAATTTCGAGAAGTCACAAGACGGCAATTAGTATAATATGGTTCTAGCAGAGCCAACTCATAAGCTTCCAGTAACAAAGATATATATATATTCACAGTGACGATGTCAAGTACTGAGATTAACTACCACGAACAGAAACAAAAAAGGAAAAATATAAAAATTATGTGGAAAAAATAAATGTTATTGAAGCATAGGAAAGACAATGAGTGAAGAAGAAAGAAAATATTCTCAGCAAGACAAATGGACATACGCCGGTTTATATTCTCTAAAGCTTCTACTAAATCATGAAGAAGTTCAAATCTAGGAAAAGGCACGCGATCCGCAGACGGAAGGAAGAGACGAGAGATAAAAAGATAAAAGAGTCGGCATTCTAGAACAAAATAAGAGGAATAGTTTTTTAGTAATTTCCTTTCAGTTCAAAAAGTACTATTCCTTCTTGATTAGCTCTTTTCCTACTAATAAAAGCCAGCGCGGGCCATGTAACAACCCCCCCGTCTGTAGGGGTGGATTATTCTTCTATCTATTCCGTTGGTCTTTTTTATAAGAAAGTGGAATACTGAGTATCCTTTTTATCCGTTAATTATCTTCTTTCCGAGAGGCGATATTCCGCGAGGTATCTGAGTTCTTGTTGTGCACCTTATGATCTATATAAGAGTCTCTCAAGTCATCATCATGTCTTGCTATAATACCAGTAAACCCCTGAGCGTTATTTTGTTTTTGGAAGTTCCTGAATACCATTACAAAAGTACTTGGTTACTTTCTAGCCCGTGGCATAATCTTTGTTTGTAACAAATGTCTTGGCCATATCAAGAAGTTATCTGTGTGCGTTTGCCATAATTTGCAATATCGAACACCACAACATATTATATGTGTTATGGCTCCTTGTATGCTTGTTTAGCTGCAACTCATCCATCCTCTCTGTTGCTAATCCTTGTTCCGAAATTCCTACGTCCTGTCATTGACAACTCAGGCTTAGTTGTTATGTTCACCTGCTTTTCCTTGAACGGGCAAAAGCGGCTTCAAGTTGCCGAGGACCCCCTTGTTCAACCTTGAACATTCGCCGCATCTGCTTTTATTGTATCTTGGCTATACAAAAGGTTAACTTACAAAGCCGACATAGGCTCCGGACACCGCCAGTCTTCATTCTAGAACTCGAGATTAGCTGAATTGGCATAGGTGCGTTTGCTACCGTCTTTTTCTGCAGAGTTACATTGCAGATCCCTGCATATGAACCCATTCAAACAAGGTAAAAGTAGTTAGTAAGTAAACTTTACCGAAGAATAATGACAGCCTCACTCAGTATGTATTGTTTTTTTAGACTGGTGCTACACATGTACACTTTTGTAAGAATAGAACCAGATTGGCCCGGTGGTCGTTCTATATTGAAAAGGCATTATTATTTTTTTGTACTGTGCACTGGTAGAATAATCAGAATGATCTCGCACCGGTTTTGAAAGGCTTATGAAATATCTACAAAACAAACTATCAGACATCACGTGAGCCAACAATGGACATGAGTAACCAGCTGTTCTGAGATTGACAATTAAGTATAAATGTTGGTACACCAAACATGTGCTGCACGGCATACACAACACGCTTGGCAAATTTAGCTTCACGGGAAACACGCGCACCAAAGGGCTCAGTGACAGTGGCAGGCGCAGTGTCTGGATCGTGGTCAAGACAGGCTT
>RHLR01000635.1:0-16089 GCA_009806335.1 Davidsoniella australis | reverse complement strand
ATTGAGATCATGAACCTGGAGCCCCATGTTCGTCAAGTCTACCTGACCATGGAGTGGACGTATTATTCTCCAGGCACTACAGTTATAACAGCTGTAACACCTTGGTGGCTTGACGTTACTGGATTCTGCAGCCCTGATTCAGAGTACAAAGTCGACCCTGAAGAGCCGATATTCAACCTCACGATGCCAGACAAGTTTCCGGCTCCGTTCGCCGGCCACGTCCATATGGGTCTGGGGCATCTTCATGACGGTGGGGTATCAATCAATATTACCCGCAATGATAAGATCGTGTGTGTTATGACTCCAAGATATGACTATCCCGTCAAGTCGTCTCTCCAGGCTGCTACAGAGAAGCATATTGTAGAGATAGCGCCGTGCTCAAGTGCGATAGAGTTCACCAAGGGCGATACTTTTGGGCTCCAGGCAGAATACAATTTTAAGCTGCACGCCGCACTAAGAAATAGCCATGGTGGGAATGAGGCTGTCATGGGTATTGGTTTACTTTATGTACTTGTGTGAGTATTGAATGTTGAGCCGGGGTCCATTTTATAACCCTTGCCAACCCTAAACGGACCGTGGCGCAGCCCCGCAACCGGAGTCGGGGTCGAAGAAGGCCAATGACGAATTCAAAGTCTGCACTAAGCAAAAGCACAGCTTCAAAGTAGGCTAAGGACAAGTTAGAGGAACAAGTAGCTTCTTTTGCCGTTTAACAAGTGACTGATTCTCCCTACAAAATCGGTCTTAAATATCGTGAAGAAGCCGTGTTGTACCGCATCTCTCAAACAACCCAGGAAGAAGTTGTGATTGGACCATCGGAGTCTTTTTGTATTCTGCATAAGAAACCTAACGAAGCGAGTAATTGACCCTTTTCTTCCTTCCCGTGCTTTATCCCCTGTATTTTCTGTACTTCTGAGCGCACATTCCCCAAGACAAAGTCCATCCGGACCTAAGAGCTCTTGATATATGTATATGCGAACTTCAAGCCACGATATCTCGTCTTAGAATAACGTGGCGCTTCGTTTTTTTATGCCCTCAAACGCCTCTTCAACTCCTCATCTGCTTACTTTCCGGCTGCTTTCATTGCTAGCTGCCGCCTTCACCCTGGCGATCTCTGTGTTTCTTGGTTCCCGAGCATCGCTCATCTCTACAACGGCGATACCACGAACGATTTTTCTAACGCCAACGTCTCATATAGCCCGTTATTTCACTACTATTACTACGACTACTACGACTACTAGAACTACCCACCCCAAAATGGCCTACGAAAAGGAACTCCAGGTTGCCCAGCTGGCCGTCCAGCGCGCTGCCATCCTAACCAAGCGTGTTTTCCACGAGAAGGCCAAGGGCTCGGTCGACAAGAACGACAAGTCGCCAGTGACTATCGGTGACTTTGGTGCCCAGGCGCTCATCATTGCCGCCCTGCAGCGCCACTTCCCCGCCGATGAAATTGTCGCCGAGGAGGAGTCTGCTATGCTGCGCGAGAAGCCTGAGCTGCGTTCGCAGATCTGGGAGCTTGTCAAGAGCACTGCGCTTGAAGATGCCGCCGATGAGGAGCTTCTCGGCGGCTCTATTGCATCTGAGGAAGCTATGCTGGACGTCATCGATATTGGCGGCAGCAAGGGCGGACCCTCTGGCCGTATCTGGACCATCGACCCCATCGACGGCACCAAGGGCTTCCTGCGCGGTGGCCAATATGCCGTATGCCTGGGTCTACTTATAGACGGTCAGGTGACTGTCGGTGTCCTAGGTTGCCCCAACCTGCCTGTCGACGACGCTGCGCCGCTCACCGGTAACATGGCGTCGGAGCAGACCGACTCAGCCGCCCACGGCGTTCTTTTCTCCGCAGTTCTAGGCGAAGGCGCTACCTCGCGTCCTCTTACTGCCGGAGCTCTCAGCGAGGCTAGCAAGACCATCAGCATGCGCCCTCTCGAGGACATGGCCAAGGCGACGTTCTGCGAGTCGGTCGAGGCCGGCCACTCATCGCACGGCGACCAGGCTGACATTGCCAAGTTGCTAGGCATCACTGCGCCATCGGTGCGCATGGATTCGCAGGCTAAGTACGGCTCGATTGCACGTGGTGCTGGCGACATCTACCTGCGTCTACCGGTCAGCGCCACTTACCGCGAGAAGATCTGGGATCATGCGGCTGGTGACTTGATTGTGCGTGAGGCTGGCGGTGCTGTGACTGACATCTACGGCAAGCAGCTCGACTTTAGCAAGGGCCGGACTCTAGAAGGAAACAAGGGTGTTGTTGCGGCGCCCAAGGCGGTGCACGCCAAAGTCCTGAAGGCGGTTCAGACAGTGCTCAAGATCTAGATATCTACGGTGTATGATTCGGGATTCACATTAGATGACAGACTACATAACTACATATATGAAAAGAAACATTGCATTGTTAATTATGTCATCATTTCTATCAAAAGTTATGGTCTTGTAAACAGATGCGTGAAGTATCACCAGATGTAAGTGCGTGGTGGTGAGACGTTCCAGTGTGTCAGCCACACCAACGCCACCTTTACGCAGATGCGTGGCGCTAGCTAAGCTGGGGCCTAGTGGCCGTCGTGGCTTTGGATTTTGGCGAAAAGGAAGCCAAAGCTCTTCCACTTTGGATCGCTGCAAGCCGTGATTTCTCGTCGACTTTGCAGTTTCTTTTTTGTACATTTTTTTTTCTTGTTTGTTTCTAGAAGCGCAGAAAACAGCGTTTCTTTTGGTGTGTTCGTACTTGAGTTTTTGTTCTAATATTTTTATTCCTTCTTTTTTTCCATCAGCTTGGCTGCGCCAGTTGAGGCAATTATATATTAGTAACTTGCTATACTGAAGCTTCCCAGCACAAAAACAAAGACTTGTTCGCCTTTGAAAACTAGCCTGCCGCCTTTGTTTTACCTTTCTTTCCCTTCTTCTCCTTTTCTTTCTATGAGACGCCATGTTTGCCAACGCCCTCAAGTCCATCTCGGCTACCAATATCACCGCCAACTACAGCATCTCGTCGACGCCGGTTTCCACTGCCGGCGCATGGAAGATCTACGACTGCAAGAAGAAGTCGACCGGCAAGCCGTACAGCGTATTCGTGTTTGAGCGCAAGAGTCTTGATGCTTCGTCTGGCTCCTTTGGTAGCAGTAGCAGCAGTCGATCGGCCAGTAGCGCCGCCATAAAGCGTGCCGCCGATGAAGTCGTTGAGCGGCTCCGCAAAGAAGCGGCGGCGCTTGCCCGTCTACGCCACCCCAATGTCCTGGAGCTTGTCGAGCCTGTCGAAGATACGCGAGGCGGTGGCTTACAGTTCATCACAGAGCCCGTTGTGGCGTCATTGACGAGTCTGCTGCACGAGAAGGACGAGCAAGAACGACACAGCAGTACCGGGGCCGGCGTAAATCGCAGCAGCCGCTATACGACCACAGAAGATACCGATGGCGTCAACAAGAAGCGTGAGCTAGAGCTGGACGAGTTGGAGATCCAGAAGGGCCTGCTCCAGATCAGCAAGGCGCTTGAGTTCCTCCACGAGAACGCGGGGTTGGTGCACGGAAACCTGACGCCCGATTCAGTGCTAGTCAATTCCAAGGTACGCTATCTGAGCCCTCCGTTCGTATATCCACCGCTAACTATTATATCTCCACCCTTGTTTAGTCCGACTGGAAGATCAGCGGTCTTTCTTTCTGTTCTCCTGCCGAGGGCTCCACGAAGCCAACTTCCTTCCATGCCATCAGTCTCTCCGAAGTCCTCAATCTCGACCCGCGCCTGCCCCGGTCCGTCCAGCTCGACCTTGACTATACCTCTCCCGACTTCGTCATCGACAACAATATCACTGCTGCTGCCGACATGTTCTCGCTGGGAATCATGTGCGTGACACTCTACAATTCGCCGCACCGATCTCCGCTCGAGGCCCACGGAAGCCTGTCGTCGTATCGTCGCCTATTTGCGTCTAGTAGCACGGTGCCATCCGCTGCCAACAACTTCTTGTCTTCCAAGCCCGTGCCCAAAGAGATGGCCTCTATCGTTCTGCCTCGTCTGATTACGCGGCGGCCAGCCCAGCGCATGACGGCCAAGGAGTTCCAACAGAGCGAGTACTTTGACAATGTGCTTATCTCTACCATCCGCTTCCTCGATGCTTTCCCAGCAAAGACGCCGACCGAGAAGGCTTCGTTCATGCGAGGCCTCACCAAGGTTCTGCCGTCCTTCCCCAAGAGCGTCATGGAGCGCAAGATCATGCCGGCGCTCATTGAGGAAATGAAGGACAAGGAGCTACTGTCACTCATTCTCCAGAACATGTTCAAGATCGTCGAGCTACTACCACCTGCCGTTGCTCGCCGTGTCTTCAACGACCGTGTCCGGATGGCGCTGAAGCAGGTGTTTGTCACCAATGCCAAGCAGACGACAGATAAAGACCCCGCGCGCGATGCCGGCCTCATGGTGGTCCTGGAGCATATGACGACGATCGCCGGTAACTGCAACGGCAAGGAATTCAAGGATGGTACATACTCCCCATAGTCGAATCATTATCAATGTTCCGGTGACACTTACTAACTATCTCACAGACGTCCTTCCTGTCTTCATGCTAACCATTGAATCGTCGACGCCGTCGCTCGTCGACATGTCTCTCCGTACTCTCGGTGCCATCATGCCGGTACTCGACTTTAGCACTATCAAGAACGAGCTCTTCCCCGTAGTCGCTACCATGTTTAGTCGCACTATGAGCTTAACCATCAAAGTGCGTGGTCTCCAGGCTTTCGTCATGCTCTGTGGTGGCACCAACGAGCTCGGATCTGATGATGGTCTGGATGGCTTCAACGTCAAGAAAAAGGCCAGCAACTCCTCGTCGGCTCTTGACAAGTACACTATGCAAGAGAAGATCGTGCCACTAATCAAGGTCATCAAGACCAAGGAGCCTGAAGTCATGGTTGCTGCTCTCAAAGTGCTGCAAGTAATTGGCGAAATTGCCGACGCAGAGTTTGTAGCTATAGACATCTTGCCTATCCTATGGTCTATGAGTCTGGGCCCGCTACTCAATCTAGCACAGTTTCAGGCCTTTATGGACCTCATCAAGTTGCTCTCTCGCCGTGTCGAAGATGAGCAAATCAAGAAGCTTCAGGAACTCTCTGGTGCTCCGGCCCCCTCAGTGGCCCGTCCTGGTGATGACTTCCTGTCCTTTGGTGGCGTGACCGGCACGCAATTCGAAGGGCCGGCAGCCGGCAACGGAAGCAGTGAAGACGACTTTGAGCGTCTCGTCAAAGGCCGTGCAGCTCTTTCTCCTACAAGCGCAATCTCAGCCGGTGCTACTTCAGGCTGGGGCGACGATATCTCACGCAGTCAAACGCCACTAGGATCAGGAACTTCGTCTTCGACAGCTACTGCTGCAGCTACGGTTCGTGGAGGTTCTATCAGTTCCATGAGAACTAGTACCCCGCCAACATTCTCATGGTCGACGCCACCACCGGCACAGCCAGCTCAACGACCTAAGCCTCCTACAACCACGTCGTCGACATCACTGAACCGCGCACATACCGAGTTGAACCGCTTTGAGCCATTGGCGCCATCGACCACACAGTTCTCACAACCACTAGCCCCCTCGCCGACATCAACAGCTCAGCCAATGGCACCACCGCCGGCACCATCGACTGGGTCTGGAATCAACTGGTCATCAGCTATGGCCAAGCCGGCTGCATCTCAGTGGTCCAGTACATTAACACCACAAACTTCGACGTTCAACTCTATGAGTTCAAGTATGAACACTCTATCATTAAACTCTCAACAACAACAACAACAACAACAGCCGAAGCCTATGACGTCATGGTCTTCGTCAACACCTTCTGCAACCAGCAAACTCAACGCCTTTTCTCTCCCTCCTCCATCATCTTCGACATCTCCCTCGGGATTCAGCCTACCTCCGCCAGCCGGTGCTACTCAAAGCAATCCCTGGGCCTCCTCTTCAGCCTCTACTACCACTACTTCATCTGGTTCATTAAGTATGATGTCTAGAAATAACTCTATGGGCATGTCTGCAATGACACCCATGAACGCAAATAGTACCACTGGTGGTATGATGGGTCAACAGGGTCAAGCTCAAAAGAAACCTGGTGGCTTGGATATGTATCAAAGTTTATTGTAGGCCTTTTTTTCTAAGCTTTTTTTTTTGTTCTAGATCCTTATGTTTTCTTTTTCTTGTCTCAAATACCCGCATGTAGAAGTAGTTTTTTTTTTTAATTCATTAATCTTATGGAGCTATAGAGCTATGAAGACGTGTATAAGTAGTTTATTTCGTATAGAAGTGTCATCATTTTTTCTTTCTTTTTTTAACATTTCATATCATTGCTCAGATATAAAGTTGTTTATTTTTCTTACATCGCACATCAAGTCATTCATTTATATATGCAGTAAAGATGAGAAAAAGAAGTTAGTGATTATTTGATTAAAACGAAAGCCATAACAACACCATACCCAAAAATGACAACAAAGCCCATTCATGTAATGCCAAGAAAAGAAACGTATCCCAATAGTCTATGAAAAGAAGATAAAAAGAAAAGATGATGGAAACAAAACCAGAACGCACCCACTTGAAGAAGAAAACCCCAATTATATCATATCATTACTCTTTCTTTTTTTTTGATTCATCGTCCATGCGTTTTTTTGTGATATGTTTTTCTTTTTTTTCCCGTCTTTCACATCTTAAAGCCTGGTGGGGCTCCTTCAATCTCCAGCATGAAATCCATATCAACAGCCCCATCACTATCTTTATCTTTAGCACCA
The DNA here is from genome assembly GCA_009806335.1 of Davidsoniella australis. Taxonomy (NCBI): domain Eukaryota; kingdom Fungi; phylum Ascomycota; class Sordariomycetes; order Microascales; family Ceratocystidaceae; genus Davidsoniella; species Davidsoniella australis. Next base: position 9,351 of record RHLR01000635.1, on the reverse strand, counting down.
ACCGGCTTCTTCTTATGATCAACGTTACCGGAGTTGGCCGATATACTTTCTCGGCCGGCTTCCTTGATACCGCCCTCAGTAACAAAGCGTGTCTTTTTGCGAACTGGAGATCGTTCTCGACGACTACTGCCAGATGTAGGTGCCAAAGATGACGACGATGATGATGCTGGTACCGAAGTGAAGGAAGACGAAGAAGATGCAGCTGCTTCTGGCGTAGCAAGACCACCGTCGTTCCGGGCACCACCGGCGCCATACTTCTCGCCGCCTTTCATGCGGTCTAGTTTATCCTTGAGCCCTTTACCCCAGCCATAGCTATCACTGCCGTTCTTAGTGCTGCCTCCGGCTGTTGTGCTTGTAGACATTGCGCTGTCGGCTCTCTTACGTTTTCCAGCGTTCAAATCAATGTCTTCGGCTCGCCGGCCTTTGCCGATATCGTCGATGGTCAACCGCGTGGGCCGTGACTCGCCGGTCGTAGTCGTTGTTGTTGATGGTGCTGTAGATGTGGAAGATGTAGAAGATGCCGTTGGTTTGGCAACGATAACGACGCCGTTGTTCGATTTCTTGGCTTTGTCTTTGTCTTTGTCTTTGTCTTTGGAAGAAGATGTCGGAGTTGCCCCGCGGCCGGCTAGCTTCGCCATATATTCACGGGCGACACCGCTTCCGCCACTCATGCCCGAGAGCTTCTTGGCTAGTTCACGTTCTTTTTCCTTCAGTTGCAGTGCGCGGCGCAGATTCTCCTCCTTCTCTTGACGTTCAGCCATGGACATGTGCTTTCCATCCATCATATCGGCTGTAGTGCGTGTACGACTCATGAAGAAGGTCGACTGGCTGTCGAAGTCGAAATGGCCCTTGCCACGATGCAGTTCACTAGTGCCTCCGCGGCCTCCACGACCTGCCCAAGACCCACCACGGCCGCCTCCTCGGCCATACTTCTTAGAGTTGACGGCTTCCATGCCGTTCCAGTCCTTGCCGCCACGGCCGAAGCCTGAGCCGGTCACTTCCACGCGGGCTTGCTTGACACGTTGTAGAGCCTCGTTACTGTGGTATTCGCAGTACTGAGTACGCTTAGAGTTGACCCAGGCACCGCAGGGCTGACCGTCCTTTTGATAGACTGGCAGTAGCCGATATCCCGCGACATTCCGACCTCCAAGATCGTGTCGGCATCTGAGTTGATCACAAGACTCCACCGGCCAGTGTCTTGGCGGCCCGGTGGCGGTGGCATGATGTTGGGGTTCATGATAGCGATGACCGTACCCTCAGTAAGCTTCCAAAAGCGCATGAATCCCGAACCAAACAAGAACAGTTCGCAATCGTGCTGCAGATCAGACAATGTCATAACCATGTACTTGGATTCCTGCTTCTTGCTATCAGGTTTGGCGTCGTTCTTCTTGTGCTCACGGGGCTCTGACTTCTTAGCCACAATAGCAAACACCACAATGTTCTGCTCGATATCCGGCAGCTCAAAGTCGGGCGCCTTGACTGTCCGCGCCAAATCGCTGATCGAGAACACCTTAGCGTCCTGCATGTGCCTCGTGACAACTTGATGCGGCAGGATACGTCGAGTAAGGTGGAACGAAGAGTAAGACTCGAATGCCGCCTCACTGATCTTCTCGGTCTCAACCGGCTTAGAGCCCAAGATCTCGCCACGTGTGTACTGGCGCGGGCCAGATGCCTCAGCCGGGGCATCGACGGCTTCCGCCTTATACTTTTCCATCTCCTCGGCGGTGAGACCGAAACTGCCTGATCGTACGTTCTGGATACGTTCCTGACGCTCGCGCTTCTCTGTCTCTTCAGCCTTAACAAGAGCCATGCGCTCATTAAAGCTGAGCGGTCTGTCATCAAGAGGTGGCAGGCCGGGTTGTTTTGTTTTTGAAGTAGAAGCGGCGCCACGTGCAGTACGCAGATAGCCGCTGCTGGTATTACCGCTGCCAACACTTGAAAAGGAGTCGTTGGGCCGGTTTGGTCTACTTGGCTTACCCAGGACGACGTCCTCGGAGCGCAGGCCCTTGGATAGCATCTGCCGTAGCGGTGATGTGGCTTCGATAGCGCGGTGAATTCGTTGGACGGGCGACAGTGGCACTTCGACTTCTCTTTCGGTTTTAGGCGCTATGCTTGATGCCGTTGGCTTTGGTGGTGGTGGTGGGATCATAGGCTTGGAACTCAATAACAAACTACTAGGCCTTGGGCCAGCCGGTGACCGGGCATAGGCAAGGCGCGCCGGCGACTTTCCCACACTAGATGGTGACTTGGCGAGGTTAGAAAACATGGGCGGAGCATCCATTAGCTGTGACCTTGACGCCTTGTTCGGCGACTCTGGCAGCGACAGCTTTGATATTGGCGGGCCGGGTGATAAGATTCCGGCGATGCTTCCACCCTGGATAGCTTGTTGTTGCTGTTGTTTCCGCTCACGCTCCTTCTGTAGCTTCTTGAGTTTCAACCGGGCCTGGATGGCCTGTAATTTGAGCTGCAGCGTCTCTTCGTCTTCGTCGTCGTCATCGACGTCGTCTCCGGCCTGGTCATCTTGTTCTTTGGCGAGCTCCGGTGTCTTAGCCACGCGCGCGCGGCGCAATGGAGACGGCGATGAAGGCGACATCTGTAACTTCCGCTGTTGTTCGGCCGTCATGGCGTTGTACTTAGCACGGCCGCGGGGTGTGAGGAGGAGAGCGTCTCGCGGTGACCGAGGTGGCCACTGCGGCTCATCCCTCTGAGCTACAAAGAAAGATAGACATTATGTTAGAAACGGCCACTCATAGATCGAATACTTATATAGGCACTACATACCGGGAATCATCTTGTTGTGGTGCTCCATAACAGAGACGCCGTTCGGCATCACAAGCGGGCGGTCAGAGGGTGATCGGGCGGTTGTGTTGCTTGCGCCGGCAGAAAAGCAACAGTTGCTTAGTAAGTCGAGAGGTTTCGAGGTCAATCGAATCGCTTAGATGAACAGATGAAAAGAGTGTATTCGGGTCAGAGAGTAAAAACTTTAAAGACAACTACGAGCAACAGGATCGCAAATGACGAGAGGAATACTAGCTAGGCTTTCTCTATCAACCAAACGAAGATTAAGCTCAATGGGTTGAACAGAAGAAGAGTACTCAGGGTCCCGTGACTTTCCTTAACCCTTCCAGTCTAGTTGGTTTCAGTGCTTGCAGAGCGCTAGAAATCAAGACGCTAACAGGCTGTAAATAGGCGGCACTCAGATTGATTGACAACTCTAAACATAAAATATAAGTGTGTAGTAATGTTGTTGATGCTAAATTGCCTTGACATAGCAACTGGCTTGGGGCGTCTCTTAGCAACTGGGAAAAAGAAACAAAATATAGGAATAAATGTAGGAATAAATGCACGGATAGGGATAAAGTGGTTGTCCACCGCTTGCTTAAGCGGCATTTTGTCTGATTGGCTGACGACGCGTCCTTACCGCGTTTAGATACGCGTCTTGTATCGCTAGCAGTTCAAGTGCTATCGCATCGGCCGACCGAACAAGCAAAGCCAGAGCCGGATTGACGAACGGGGAGCTATTGAAAGTCATTAAGTCGTATCAATTGCTAAAGAACCACCAAATAATCACATAATCACAACTATGGCTCGGACAACTCGCTCATCCAAGGCTGCCGCCGCGTCTAGCGACGATGCCGAAGTCGCCTCACCGACGCTCCCTACCGCTTCTTCTAAGCCATCCAACAGCAAGCCGGTGCTTATGCCCGTCGATGCTAACCCGGCACACATATTCATCGTGCCCCGCGAAGCAACGCCACAGGCACGGATCGTCTCGCTCCCGAACCCACGCTCCCGGAATCCGACGCGCTATCTCGCCTGTCCAACAACCGGCCTTTACGAATTCTCCCTCGTTGGCTCTTCTGATCCCCGAAGTTGGCTGATCCAGAAACCCAATACTACGACGTCTTTGCTGGAGTCTACTTCGGAAGAAGAGGCTACTAATGAAGAAAAGACCAATGAGAAGCCAACAAAGACTTCAGCTGGCACGGTCACAATCATCTCGGAGCCCGATATGTACATGGCGACCCGGGTAGACCCTGTGTTCATTTTGATTTCCGCTTTGTACAAAGAACTTTCCTCTGACGAAAAGCGCCGTTACGTTTCCTCAGATGACTATTTCGACGAGATTCCGCGAGACGATTCACATTTATGGTCTATCCTGAAATGGAGTGGCATCCGCAGCATCTTTGAAGCCCGCCTTGGCGCTATATGCGCCACAGCCGATTTGGGTGGCGAGACAATGTACTGTCTCGACGACTCTAAACTGCTCGATCTTATCATAACAAAGGCCAAGAAACTTAGTGAAGGCGGCTTGCCAGCTAGCATGGAAGAGAAGTTTGTGACGAAGCCCCTCGAGGCGCCAATGGTCTTCCAGGCTATGGAGGAGCTAGCTGTGAAAGCAGCAACGGATGGCGATAGCGACAAAGAAAACAGCGCTTCTACACCAAAGACTGAAGCCACAAAGGATTCGCAGTCAACGGAAGCTCCTGCTGTGATCGAATCTCACATGGGCAAGGGAATGTTTGTGGCCGCCGAAATACCGGCTAAAGTGCTTGAGCTCCAACGGTTGACCATTGCCTTCAACTACATTTGTGCCACATATATTTCAGCTTCTATCGAGCAGCGCCTTCAGAAACAGTTTGCCGAGAAGATTGACTTCGCGCCTTTGAAGCAATACTTGGCTGATCTAAACAAGACCAGAGGTGATGCTTATGCTAGTAGAGCTACTGATATGGCTAGAAAGCACCCACTGGAAGACGCTGAAGATCGTCTAGCAGAAAAGAAACACAAGTCTGAGGAAGAGGCCAAGAAGAAGAAGCTCGTAAGCAGAGGCGTCAAGAATCTGCAAAAGGTCGATACGTCAGGCATGATGAAGCTCAGTCATTTCTTTAAGAAGTCATAGACATAGTTTAATATACAGATAGTATAGACGGAGGAGTATATCGGCGTTTAGGGTCATGTTTCTGAGATGCTATTTTTTCTCCATTCGCTTTCTTTTTTTATACGAATATTACTGGTAATTCTTTTGGTCACGATACTGCCTAGAACTTTGGGTATATATATTTACATTTGTAACACATATGATGGCGTTGGCGTCTTTCTCTCTCTTTTATAATTCATCAAGTCATAAATTCATGCCGAGTATCTGTCAAGAGACCATAGTGACAAACACATCAACGAGTACCGCCTCGAGCCCTCGAACTAGTTGTCCCTCGTGGAATTCCACGTCCGATTCCCGAAGCGCCTCGAGTCGTTGTTCTTGACTGGTAGCTAAACCCAGCCGAACTTGTCCCACGAGTAGATGCCCCCCTCGTCGAGCCAGCACGAGAACCGGCGCGACTCCGTGTTCCACGGCTGCTTGAGGAAGTGCTGGTGGACACGGCTCGTGCTCGCTCATCATCGGCGGCTTTGCGGCGCAGAGCCTCACGGCGTTGTTCTTCTTCGATGGCTCGACGTTGGACGGCTTGTTGTTTGAGGATGGCTTCAGCCTCAATGTCGGCCATGTCCTGAGTAGCGCCCTTCCAGGTAGGATCGAGGATCAAGCGCTGGTTATGTTCGGTCTGTGATAGGATACGTGTCCATGTATCAAGTAACGTCGACGAATTGTTTACAGTACCTCCGACAACCTGTTATGGGATAAAATGGTTAGATTAGAATGCGCTGTGGAGAATACGGTGGGAAGATCTTACATTCATGTTACTGCGGACTTTCTCTAGTGTCGCTATGGTTCCCTCTATGACGCCATTGATGTGTTTCAGTCCCTCCAATTCCGACCGCAGCGCCGCATCACGATCGTAGCCAACGTTGCTGTTCTTACTAGTGGCCGGCGTCTTTGGAGTTTTGGGGGTCTTGGGTCGTTCGGGAACTTCCCGAGAAACTGTGCGCTGGTGATGGTATTTTTGGACGGGCGAGGTCCAGACGTCATCGCCAGCCATGGAATTGTCCAGGGGATCTGACATGTTCTATGTTCTCGAATAGATGTGGAATTAACTTGTTCTGCGTGGTGACGAAGGAGAGAACGGGTGCTGTAATATAGCCAGGGAATAATTGGAAGAGAAAATAAGGTTATTTTATTTGCTTGTGACAAACGAACACCACGCTTGGGCCGGCGTCTGCCAAGATAGCCTGGAAATCAATCAACCTAAGATTCGTGATGACAGGCGTTCGGACCTTTGGAGTTTGTAAGCTTGGAGGTTCTTTTTTCTTCTTTTTTTCCGGCGAAGGGAAGCTTGCGTGATTGTCTCTTTCTTTGCTTATTTTCTGCAAGGGACATTCAATGGCATCAAGTAATATGGTCTAAATAGGCAAATATGCACTAATATCAACGGTCTTTTCCTGCTGATCACCACGAGGCTGTCTTGCCATCCAAAGATCTATTGGCTTGAGCAGTGGTGTTTTGTCTCATGAACTCCCAGCCTTGTCAGTGGATTCGGTCAGAACTCAAAACGGGCTAGTACTCCACAAACAGACTAAGGACCAAAGTACTTTAGCAAAGACACTAAGAGCAGAGCACTCTACACGATATGGGTCCATATGCAGTCACTTTGATCGTGTAGGATGGCTTGCTGTCAGGACATATGTATGTACATACATATGACATATCTGCACACAACTATCGCCATATTGGTCACCATATCGGTGCTTCCGTCTGCCACTACCACCTCCCTAAGCAATGTCAACAAAAGACACCCTGTATATACCCCTGATTGGCTCTTTACGTCGCGCAGCAACGCGAGGCTATACGCGTTACAAGGAAGTGGGTCTGGCGTTTGTTGACGCGTTGCTGGGGACTTGATTTGGGCTGTTGGAGGCATTTTTACAGTCTACAGGTATTTGCAGGGTATAATAGCGGGGCATGTGTGCTGGAATTCTGGATGCCAGCCTCCTCAATAACGACCAGAAACAAGCCAAAAGTAAATAGAAACAGCCCTGCGGACGCCTGTGATTGGTCCATTGCCCATTTGTGGCCCCATTTATAGGCTACTCTGTCTGGCCAGGGGGCCCCAACTTTCTTTGGTGGGCGCGTTTGCAGGCCTTTGAGCGCTTCCACAACCTCAAACCCTTTTTCTTTTCCTCGATTATTTTCTTTTTCCCTTCAACATCCATCGAACCCGATGCTTTGACCAGAAGAATCCAAGAAACCCAGACAATCCACCGAAAATCTGACTGACTGGACAACCCAGACTGATTCTCACCCTCCCTTCTCTTTCTTCCCTTCTACCCTAAGCATCGTCGGTTGTTATTCACACCATCAATTATCGATCATCATCGCAATTAACCACACACTCAATCATCAACTTTACCATTATTAGTGCCTTATCCCTCGCACGCTCTCCGGAATTCTAGTTACTACGGCTATTATTGCAGCATCCCTCTCTCGTTCTTTGCCTGCATCGACTGAGACCTCGCTTTTCTAGACGGACTCATTGACTGGATTTTGTGTGCCTTGACGATACTCAGACCATTCTGTCTGTTCATCTGTCACCAGCCATATATTAGCGGCACCTGCTGTTTCGTGCATCATCGACCGTTTCCACTGGTCTTTTCTTTTCTCAATCTTTCTTTCAGATATCTTTTCTCTCTTGTAGAATTCTGTGATTCTCGTCCACTCGTTCTTTTTCAAGCCACTATCACCACATCATCTTGTCTCGCTACCACGCACACCATCACAAGGTTCGTGGGATAAGACAACGAGGCTCAGGATAGGCACATCATCCTATATCTATTTAAAAAGTATCATCTACAAGAAAGGAGGGAGAAAAACAACATGGCTTCAGCACTAGCACCCGGCGCTCGCGCTACCACGCCGTCGCCTCCCCCGGCTGATATGGGCATTCACACCCCTCCTACACCTAGATTTGGTGGTTACGAAGACCGCTGGGAACCCTATTCACCACGCAAGTCTGCCCGTATTGCGTCCAGAGCTTCGCATAGAACGCCCTCGCCCAAGCCCACACCACGCTCAAAGCCTGCCATCTCGGCGCCATCTGCTCCTGCATCAGCTCACAAGTCCAAACTCATCAAGTCGACCGCGAGCACTAGCTCCGCCGATTTCATGTCTCCAGTAGCGTCTCCCAAGAAGAAGTCTCATGGTCTGGCTACTCCCCGCAAGACTTCCAGCTCTCGTCTGACTCTGGACCCAGCTACGCTTGTTGCGAACTCAAAGTCCAAGGATGCTGCTAGCTCTAGCTCGACCTACCTTGGCCTTGCCGGCATGCCTACGCCAGCTAAGACTCCACGCAAGGCATCCGCCAAGGATAAAGATCTGGACTCGATCTCTCGCAATCTTTTTGCACCAACTGCCACCACTACGTCAACTACCACCATGCCCGATTCTCCTGAAGTCACACCTGTACGCCGCCGTAAGGTAAAAAAGTACACGGGATCGACAATTTCTGCACTAGAGGACGACGCCGTTGAGGAGCCACCAATTTCTATCTTTACCGATGCCCAAGATCGTCCATTTGTGGTAGACCCCGTAAGAGAAGAGGATCCATTTTTACGAAAGACCTCGGCGCCTAGAGAACCCCAAACACCTAGACGTCGTAGCAAGAGAAAGAACGTGGTTGTGCCCGGCGAGGGTTGTATGACTGTAGAGGATGCTATCAAGCGTGACGATGGAATCATTTACACATTCCGTGGAAAGAAGTTCCTTCGCAAGTTTACTGCCGAGCCTGATGATGATGGCATCATGCGCACCCGCGGTGGCATGAAGCCCCGCCTTCTGTTCCCTCCTAAGAAGACCCAGCCCGTGTCACAAACCCTCGAGGATGAAGAGGCCGAAACCGATGTTGAGGACCACATCAAGAATGAGGTGATCGTTGAGGAGGATGAAGAAGAAGAGCAGGCGTCGTCTTCTGCTGCCGTACCGGCCGTGCCTGCTACTCCCACCAAGGCCACTGCGGCACCTATCAAGACCCCTAAGAGCGCTCGCTTTGGACCTATCACGCCTCCCGATACTCGCCGTATCACTAGAGCATCTGATAAGATGTTTGATGCTGCATCTATCAAGCGCTCAAGCAACGTGTTTGAGCAGTGGCGCAACACCGGCACCAAGCGTCGGGCAGACGACGATGATGTCGAAGCTGAGCCATCTTACAAGCGCGCTAGAGCTTAATATTGTTCTATTTTTTTCCTTTTATGTTTTTATTGTTCTGGTTTCTGCATATGACAACGAGCAAGCATACTTTTTTTAACCCATATCCATCACTGCCACTATCAATACCGTTTTATTAGCAACAAAACACAACTTTCCCGTATGAACATGACCTAGACTCCTATTAATTCATAGGAATCGAATCACAACAACTTTATTTTCTTTTCTTTTATCTGGCGACGAAGTTATCACTC
>RHLR01000634.1:0-16109 GCA_009806335.1 Davidsoniella australis | reverse complement strand
CTCCTTGCGCAAGAGATAGGGCTCGACTAATCACCATATCGTGCCCTGAATACACTGCTTTGCGCGTGAGACGTTGCTGTGCAGCAGCATGATCAACCTGTTCCCGGAACTCGCGCTTGTGACTGACGCAGGGGATGATGACGTGCTCATAGCGGCACTCGCAAAGACGCTGCTCCGGCTCGTCTTCCGCCGTGGTCTTCGGCGCCAGCATATCGTGGTGAGGACAGTGGAATACCTGGGCACGGCAGGTGCACTGGTGCATGTTCGAGCCGATATATGGGTTCTTGGTGCGTTCCGTAGCAAGTCTATTGACGCTTGCTACCATGGCATTGTACATCTTGACGTAGGCCTTGTTGGTCCACCTCTGAGGGACAAAAGAAATGGCGTAACGCTGTGCATCTTGCGCAAGATCTAGCCGACCGTGATTGATCTCGTTGAACGCCTCCAGAACATAGATTGTTCCCTCAACCTCGTGCCGGTAGATCGATTTGGGGTTTATAAGGTTCGGGGCTTCTGCTTTCATCCAGTCACGTATCTTCATGATAGCTTCGTTAGCCTGATCATACGAATGACTGCTGACAAGACTTGCAATCGTAGTACGCTGAAGCAAGAACTCATACATCTCCCAAAAGACGCGAGAGTTGGTGACGTTTTGGGGGTCTTCTATAGAATCGTCGGGACCCTCGTGGAAGTTGCCGGTAGCAAATTCCCGGAAGAGCTTCTCGAAACTCGTCAGCTTCATTGGAGGAGCTTTGAAACCCGTGGGAGACAACAACGAACTAGCGGAACTTGGAGCAACAGCGGTAGATGTTTGGCCTCGAGCACCACCAGCAGCTATTTTACTGGTGGGAATGGCAGATGTGGCTCTGTCGAGTGCTGCCGATGCCTGCTGTAAAGACTTGAAGGCTGCCGCGAAGTTTTCAGCCTGCTTCGTTAGAACTGTCGACAGCATAGCCTTGAAGGGAGAATCTTCCGGCAGGGGATCGATGAGGTTGACCTGCTCGTTGATGCGCTTCTCTAACTTTGCAATTTCAAGCTGGGAGGTCTTGAAAGAGGCAGCCGTTGTGCCAAGTTCCAGTCTTTGCCGACTCACTTCAGCGCTGAGAATCTTGCATCTGCGCTCAAGGCCTGCATGGGAGTAGCGCTCCATCATGTTGTGATACAGGGTCTCGTTATCCCATTTCAGCTGAAGCCGGCCTTCCATGTCGTGGACCACTGCCTTGATCTTCTCATCGCAGCGAGTAATGCAATTTTCGATGACGTCGTCGATACGTTGCCGCATCATTTCGACGATACTCTTGATGGATGGGCCGTTACGCTGGATCAACTTGATTAAGGGAGTTATGGTCTCCTGAAGAACCTGCCTTTGAATCGTGCGGGTATCTTTCATGAGGTTGTAATCGAGGTGTTTGACTTCAAGACGCTCGGCACGGATACGGAGATTGTCCTGGTTGGTATGGTTGACCTCGATGTCGGTCTCCATCTCCTGCTGGTTACTCTGGACTCTGGTTATCTCGGCAGACAGATCGATACATGTAGCTTCGAGCTCTACGTTTCTGTCTCTGAGGGCCTGCTGCTCCGCCATACTCTTGGACATTACGGCCTTGAGATCTTCGACAGCTTTCAGACCGATGGCTTCGGCCTGGGCGAGACGCATCTCTCCATCGGCAGTCTGGTCGCGTTCGGATTGGTATCGGTCTGTCATGTTGGCAAGCTGAGTCTTCAGACGGGCCTCTTCGGTCTGCACATCTCGAAGTTGCTGGGTGTGCTTCTTCTTGGCGTTCTGGATAACGCTTTCCAAGGCTTTGTAGGCGTCATTCTTGAGGGCCAGTTCGCCATCCTCGGATTTTCGCAGCGCAAGATGCTTGATTTCGAGTGCTGCCAGGTTCTGCTCGCTGGCTATGGCCCTGTTCGTGGCCTCGTTCGCGTAGAGCTCTGCGGTTTTGGCGCGTTCGGTGAAGCCGAGTATGTTCTGCAAGTGGCGTTCGTTGAGGAATTTGATAGTCTTGCTGTAGTTGGCCTGCATGTTTCTCACCATGACAAGAGACGCTTCTTGGGCCGCCGTAGCCCGCTTGATGGCTTGGGAAAAGTTGCGCATTTCCCGCTGACGTTCTCGGTTGACGCTCTGAAGCTCGCCGAAGAGGAATTCGCGGGCCTTCCACCACTTCTCTTGGCCGAGGTCGGCTTCTCTTTTAAGTGAAACGAACCGGCGAGCAAGTGCATCTATGTCGACGATTCTCTCAGAGATATCCACCATTGGAAGTGCTGGCTGCGGAGGTTGGAATGTAGCCAAATTCTTGTCTTTGAACTGCTTCATCATTGCCGGAGGTAGCGTATCGCCATAGCTATCCCATGCCTTCTGGATATCAAGGAGGGCATTCTTGTATTTGGCAGCTTCGTTCGTTGCTACACCATCGTCAAGAGGTGATTAGTGACCAGTTCCAACGTCTTTATAGATTGCATTTTCATCCAGGACTTACTATTAGTGAATTTGAACCTCAGCTGGTAAAGATTCTTGTACATTGTTTCCGGAGTCGGAAGCTCCTCGTCTGACAACTGCATGACTGCAGCGCCGTCAATCGTCTCAATCATAGCCTTCATGATGCCGTTGAGCTGTCCTTTCCGCTCATCAACGATGGGGCCTAGGAAGGCACATACTGCTGAAATTTTAGGATCATCCCTTGCGCCGACTTTGTGGAAGACCTTATCTTCGAACTCGTCGTAGTATATTTGGAGCCGATGGGCGATATCGCCTAGCTTGGAGACGACGAACTCCCGGGCGCAGTTGTCGCCGACACGATGTGCCTGTGCAAGCAGCTCACGCTCATTGACCTTCTGTTCCCTTTCGACGACACCCCTAAGCTTTTTTTCGTAGTCGGTGATGATGTGCGCCACCTCTACGCCTTTCTTCATCTTTTTCATGGCCTCCGTCATGAGATTGCTCTTGTTAATGTGGGCTGAACTGATATTGTGGCATCGTTTGATTATCTCATGTCTGTCTTCTTTGTTGCCGTTGCTTGACTTATGGTCACCCAGGCCACTGTAGATGAACTGCTCCTCATGTCGCTTCGCCAACTCTTTGTAGCTCCGGAGTAGGAATTTGTGCTCGGCATGAAGCTTGGCAGTCTCTGACTTGAACTTGTCGTCCTTGTGAGCCTTGCCTTTGGCGCGTCCAGCTTTTAGCTTATGGATCTCCTCGTCGCGGAGCTTGATATCGCGGTTCAGCTCGGTGATTCGGTCTTCGTACTCCAGAACCACCTGTTCACGGATGCGGTTCCGATCGTCCAGTAGAGATTTGATCGAAGGAAGCTCTCCCTGTTTCGTCTTGGCCATGACCTCGCCTAGTGCCATACGCATGTCTTCTAGGAGATCCTCGAGGCGCTTTTTCTCCTCTTCGAATTCGAGGCGTAGATGCTGCGTCTCCAGCCTGTGCCTGACTTTGATGTCCATTGCAGTGTTCCGGATCAGCTCATGCTGTGCTTTTGCGTTCGCGGCTGCTTTATCGCGATCAAATTCAAATTCCGACACGGCCGTTGTAGAAGGCTCAACGCCTAACGAGATAAACTTGCCGTGCTCGAGGACCCAAGTACGATCACTCTGGTTCAGCTTGACGAGCTCAACGATGTCGGGATCGATGGCGTTGCTATATGTCTCTGTGGCCGGATAGTTGTCGTTCTCGGGCTTGCTCTTAGTGTTCATCTGGGCTATGCGGCCCTTGGTGATAGCCCGCCACATTCCAGGTAAGTGGGCATGGGACTCCGGCTTGCAGAACTGGCGGATGAATGCTATTAAGAAGCTGACTTGGAATAGCAGAAAAGAGTTCATATTCCATCCCGGAACAGATCTTACGACAACCAAATCTAGAAGACTCTGGTAGTAATCACGACTAGTGTCTGCCGTAACTTCATAGTTGTAGCCCAGGAGGACCTTCTTAGCCTGAGTGTCAACCTGAGCCACGCCCAACTGCGATATCCCCGAGGGACGAATGAGTCTGCTGTCGTCTTCCCGCTGGCCATACATATGAGCTTCGATACTCAAAGAGGTAGCACAGCGCATAAGGTCGTCTATGACACCGGCGATACGTGCGCGCTCAGCCTTGATGCCTTCGAATATGTCTTGGTATGTCGAGATGCTAAACATGCCGTTGATGAAGCGTATTAGGCCATGATAGCGAATATGCTTGATCTGGTCCTCAGTCGGAGCATTCACAGACTTGAAGTCGAACTGAATACCGCGCTCAATGGCGGCAACATCGCCGCCTGGCACTCCAAAAAATTGGCCAACACGGTCACGGCTCAGAAACATATTCAAGTTGGACGGATACGGTTCCCATACAACTAAACGCTCGCATCTGCAGAGAATCTTCCTGCAATGGCTATTTGTGATCCCACTAAGCTCCTCCTTGGCCTGATTCACCAAAGAGTGTCCACCCCTATTGGTATTGACGTAGGTTTCATGGATCTCCCGGAAGATATCGAAACGAAGCTTACGCTGGCGGATCTCGTAGTCCATCATGGCAAGCTTGGAGTTCATGGTATCAAGACGAGCCCGGTTCTCTTGGAGCAGCTTAAGACGCTGTTTGTGGAGTGTGTTGGGCTGCATGGCGGCCATGTTGCAAGCGTCGATGTGGCGATGGAAGTCGATGATGTTGGACGTTTCAATGTGCATAGAGGATTCATCGACTATCTGACCCTGAAGCGTACGCAATAGCTTCTGCGCAAACCACATCGGCACAGTGGTCTGCTTGTGCAAACTGATCATAGCCTGCTCGGTGGTGCCAAAGGTACTGACGAGGTTGAGCCAAAGCGAATACTGTTGGTGCAGATCGGTGCCTTCCGGCACATTTAGGAAGCGATCTTCGGCAAGGGACAATACCGATGAACTAGGCATAGGCGCGAGGATTTCACCAGTAGCGGGGTTTTGCAATAATTCAGTATTCGCCCGTGGGCCTTTAAGACCGGTCCAGGGTTCGTTATCAACGCCACGGAGGCCTTTGGCAAGGCTAGCCTCGGTCTCGATCATCTTGGACGACGGGTTATCGAGCTCTGGATCATCATCCAGAGGCTTCTTGAACTGGGCATGCTCGGTATCGAGCATAAAGTTAGCATTGGTGACATGGCCGGCATGCCAGTCTGTATCCCAAATGATATCGACATCGCCATCTGGAATATTCATGGCGACAACCTAAAATGCTATCTGTTAGCTTACGTGAGATCATTTTATGGGAAAGTAGTTTGTTCTTCATACCTTGAAAGGGACGGCAATATAGTGTCTAGGGTAGCAATTCTCGAAGAAACAGTTCAGTTGATACACTGAATAGTAGTCAAGTCTCAAGATAGTAAAAAAGGAAGAAAAAAAAAGACAAAAGGTACAGTTTGCGGTTGTAGCTGGTCAAAATTGAAGATGAATCGTATAACTATACAAAGACAGGTGCAAGAAAGAAAGAAAGAAATCATGATGCAAAGAAGAACTCGGGAGGGGACATTATATCACTTGGCAATAAAGCCTGCATTTCTTTGATCAAGTTGAACTGACTAATCCCATCCGTCGTTATCCAGAAACAACATGAAGGCCTACATATTATCTCAAGCTACCAATAAGAAAAGACCAGATATCGTTCTTTGACTTCTTTGACGTTTGATTAAGAACACTGATTGGCTGGTGCAATGATAGTGGCCGTGCTTAGCTTCGATGCCGTATACAATGGGAAAAGTACATTGTGCTCAAGTATCTTGGCTAGCATTGCATAAAGAAAACTACATGCTCCCAACTGAACTACCGCTGGAATAATAATACCAAGGACGGCACGGCATCTGGTCTACGCTGACTTGGCATGTCGTATACGGCATATAATTTTTATCACATCACATATACATCCCATAATGGCTTGGCGCTATCCTTCGAAAGAAGAGAAGAGGCGGGCATCATTGTTCAAACGACTAGTTGCTAGACTAAATACGGACGTTCTAGACATGAGGACTTTCTTTGTTCCTTTCTATCGACTGTGCGTTGCCCGATTTCGCGGCAATAGTGCCGCTTGCATCGCTCGTTTATCGGCATCATTCTCCTCCCCAACATCTCGAACTCTTTGAAGCAGATACGACTCATCGTCGCTTAGTTCGACTGTCTTCTTTGCGACTGTTACGCCACCATCACGGACGCCACCGCCTTCTTTACGCAGCTGTATCTGCACCATGGCCTCCTTCTCTACCGCCATATTAGCCAAACACCTTCTTGATAGACGGGCAACATCTTCTGGGATGTGGCTGTCGCTGTTGGTGGACATATTGGCTGCCCATATATAGCATTGTTGGGCTTCGGTCCACATGGCTAGGGCTCGGAAACAGTGGCCACGATATAGATACGCCTTGGCTTGCATCTCGGGTAATGAGAACATGGAGGCGACGTGAAATGCTTGATCTGCTTTTACGAGAGCGCGTAAGACATCGTCTTGGGTCTCTGCTAGCATAAGCAGAATATGGCAAGCTAGAAGCAAAGTGTTGATACGGGCTTTAACCATGCCTTTCGGTGGGCGTTTGTGTGACATTTTCTTCTTTTTATATAACGGCCTCAATATGAGACGATGTGGCGGCTTCTTCTCTTCTCAGTGAATAGTGAACAGTATTTGAAATATTCTGGAGTCCGTATTATATACCAAGAGAATATCTGAACGTTGCAATTTAGTCCAGCTAGTGTCTGCTAAACTGAAAAATAAAAATAAAAATAAAAAGATAGAAAGAAACACTAAAAGATATATCGATGCCGAAAATGGTAAGGCGAATTGCTTGATTAGGAACAAAGAAACGAATGTGAACCAATCACGGGTTTAACGTAGTGTTTCTTTGCCTTCTAGCGTTGGATCCACGGTTAAGATAGTTAGTTCTCTTTCTTTGATGTTTTTTTATTGAATTGTTTGCTCGTATAGTAACGAATCTAGAGCAAAATCTAAAAGAAGTCGTCTTTGATAGGCCGGAAGCTAGCTTGAAGAGGGCCTCCGTTTCTATGGTGGGAAAAGCAAGCGTAGAAAACTCGATGATGGATGCTTGAAGATTTGTCTTATTTCTTTTTACAAGACGGCTCTGTTGTTGGTGTAGAGAAAGAACGAAAACGTTGTTTGTCGATGGAAATAATCAAACTAAAGAACAAGAAAACAAGATGGATAGAAATAGAGATATAAATATATACAGCTTGCCAGATTATAAGGGAGAAGACAAACGGATGGAAAGGGATGCGGCTGAAGCCAAACAAAGCGAGAATCGATTAGATTGGCTATAGGGCGTCGATAGTATCGAAGTTTGAATGCCAATGAGTAAATAAAATACAAGATACGAGCAAAAGATTGAGTGATATGGGGGAATATTATGAATATATGAAAAAAAGGAAAGGAAAAGGAATCCCCAGATCTTCGGGAGTTAGTCTGAGCTTCTCTTCCTTATCGTCGCCTATACTACTTTTATTTTTTGACGCGCTAGTGATCATTTTGGGGCTGGTCTTGGTCTTGGTCTTGGTTACTATGGTAGTAAGAAAAGAATACTTGTAGAAGAAACATAAGCGTTGTCAAGCATAATAAGATAGTAGCAAGAACGGCACTTTGACGGCCTGTCTAGCACAAAAATGTTTCAAGCTAAGATGAGGGATGTGTCCGTGGCCTTGAAATAGGAATGTGTTTATCGCGTTTCCAGGGGTATCTAGAAAGAGTACATAATTATAATGCAAGTATGAAGAGACGCTATTTATGTCATGTCGTTATATATATATATATATATATATATGTAGATGTATGCTAAGATATAAATACATATATATCTACTATACCTGATGTAGTTGTCTTTACAGCATTACTCGTGAAATATTCGAACTATTCGAATTGGCATACAAACATCAAAACACAAGACAATATGCACGTAATACAGATATATCCGTGTAAGCATTAAACCTCGATGGCACAAGCAGGGTCCTTAAATGGTTCTAATGACTAGCATATTCCACTCACATGGTGCATAAGAAGATCCGGGCCCTGTACTGGGAAAAATATAGGGCACGGCTATCTTCAGGGGGTTGCTCTTTTCCTTTTCCTCATTTCTTGACAGGCGAGAAGCCCTGGTAATATAAGGGGAAGCAAAGGCAGCAATAACAAACAGCCTGGCTATAGTTTCACTATCATATGTAGCAAGGAGAAGAGGATTGTCCCAAAAAAGGCGGGATGGAAACGGGAAGGACGGTAGATTTTATCCTGAAGGAGTCTCGACTGAACCAAGAAACATTAAGATTGACTAGTCAAGTGAGAAAATAAAGTGATAAGTAAATCATTGTAAGACATAAAATATATGCAGGTAGGAAAGATAAAGAGAGAAATGAAAGACAAAGCAATCTAACAAGATTACGACAGCATCTCTGATAATATGTACAAAGAAAAGAGAGCAACACATAAAAAAGAAAGAACAACAAGTAAAAGACCGACAACAAGAACGAATACTACTCAAGTTACCATAGCTCATCATCATTGACCATGTGAGTTGGAGGTGCCGACGCCCGTTTCTGCCGCGATCGCGCTGCCAAAGGCGGTGGCGCCGGACCATCTCGAGGGTTTCCAGACGCGTTTAGTGGTGGTCCTCTTGCGCCTGGGGAGATAGGCTGTCTAGTCTGAGGACTACGCTGTAGGGCGATGCTAGGGTCGTAGAACTTGTATGGGATGCCTTCAGCCGAGCGCGGCGAAGCTAGAGCCACAGATCGGCGCTGTTCATGGCGTCTACGTCGGCCAGAGGAGGATAAGAAGGATAGACAGCCACGCCCCGCATCGTCGTCTTCGTCGTCGTGTTTCAGGGTCATATGATGTGAAGTGAAACCCGATGCCGGCGTATACAGCGGTGCAGATGATCCCCCTGTAGCAGGAGCACTCCAGCCTTGGCCGCCGGGAGAGCTAGTGCTGCTATATGTGAATGGACTTTCGCCATATGCTCCAGGTCCGACAGCTGGAGACTGGCTAGCCGATACGGTGCCATCGGTGTATGCGATAGGTGGATTAGTTGGGCGTGGTGAGTTGATGACCATGATGTTGGCTGGGCGCTCAGCACGTCCGCTTCGATATGGGGAAGTCTTGAGCCATGCTGGACGGCCAAAGGCGGCAGATGGGCTAACCATTGTCATTAATATTGCGACAAGAAACGGAATGATTCCACTGATTATCACGGCAGCAGCGTCGGATTGGGCAATCTTGCTGTTCAGGCCAGACGAAAGCTCGACAGTACGCAGCACAAAGACGGATAGTAGCAATATAGAAGTGAGTTGGAGATCTAGCCAGTTGCACGTACATCGGTCAGTTGGCAGGTTCTTATTTGTTTACTTTCATTCTTCCAATGAAGAATCTTTCTGGAATTGAAATACTCACTAGACAAAACTCGCCGGAACTGCACAGATAGCGCAATCTCAACAAATGGCGAATTGGCGAGGGCAGCGTCGGTATAAAGATCGAGAATGTACCAGATTTGGGAGGCCAAAAATAGAAGAAGGGTTGTAATCTGGATAGCAAGACCTGCCATCAATGAGGAAATATCGCGAAGTCCCTAATGTTGATGAGAAGAAGGTTAGTCAGTGATTCTTCGAATATATCCCCTCCCATTACTTTGGGCTTCTTGTTTCTTTCCATACAGCAGCTGTAACTCAAGCTTACCGTCGAGTCATCAACGGCCAACACCATCCTCCATGAGCCAACCAAGATTAAAACGACCGATACACACTGCAGCATGATGAACATGTAGCCAATATGTTGAGCACCAACGGGTCCCTGGCGCTTGCCGGCCAGCATGAGCATGTGCGGCATAACCAAGAATCCAGCCAGCGCCATAGCCGCCGGTCCGAGCAAACCGCATGTTTCCCATACTGCGAACCATGCCTGACTGTTCATTGTCGTGCGTAAAACAAGCCGTGCTGCAAAGGCCACGATCTGCAGTACACAGCCAGACACTAGAAGGCCCGAGTATAAGAATGTTTGGTATCGCAGCCCGACTATCCCCGCTATCGGAGTCACAATCAAGAATATGGCTGCAATGCTCACGTCACCACCAATGGATGGCCGGGTAGATAGAAAGCTCTCTGCTATGAGGCAGGTAGTGCTTGAGCACGCCATATAGAGAGGCAACCAACAGGATTCTGTTTTTGCCTTTCTGTATCTCTCTATCTTATTGCGATAGAGGGAAATGGACTGGCTGCTGTGGAGAGGAAGCTTGGGATGGATAGTTGATGATGGCAGTCTAGATGAGACTATCAATCTCTTTTCTAATGGTGGCACAATGGTGTACTGAGTTGACTAGTAGGAAAACAAAGTACGTACAACACATTCGCGGGGCTTTATTGCCCGAAACCAAATCAATGTATGAAAGAGCTATGATTATGGTAATGCGGTGGCTATGGTGGTGTTGATCTTAAGGTAGCACAAGGACTCGGTCTTGGTGATACAATAGAAGGCAAGGCAGTTGCTCTCTCTAATCCGATGAAGTGGGTATCCGAGATAAGAATAGGTGGCAGTTGTTATATTCGACGACAATAGCAATAATAGACAATGGAGATATACCGTCCGATTTTACCAAGAGTGAGAATAAACAAAGACAAGCGTAATGGCCTTTGTCTTACAATCTATTATGTGAGACGAATAATACTTGGAAGAAAATATAAAAGGAAGGCCCAGGGCGGACTTGGCTATTATAAGCTTTCAAGAAACAAATCAAAGGGTGCGGGTGGGGGGGGGGGCTTGATGCCATATATGAGTTACTCAAGAACGTTAGGTGTTTACTACGTCTCTCGCACGGCCAACTGACTATAAGCCAACACAAGGACAGAGAGAAAATGGGTGCAACTACAGTGCCCGGTAGGTTGATATGGGATGATAAGGCGGAAGAGGGACAAGAGGATAACAAAGAGGAAGCCTGTAGGACTTTCCATCATTCCACGGGACGTTTATCTTACAAGCGCCATGCATGAGAGGATGGCACGGCCAACGTAAGCGCAAGATCATAGAGAGTGTGACCTCGAGGAATCTGCCGTTGCCACCCTGTATTTGTGTTTAATTCTGCTCTTTTGTTTTCCTAGTGCTCATTCGCTATCTGATATGTTTGAAGCCTATAAACTATATTTCTTTGCCTAGCTAGAAAAGGACAAAAAAGTCCGCATACGCCCGCTACATTGGAGCCAAAACAAAAGATGCAAATTTGTCTCTTGATGGGCGGGTGAATGGGTGGTTCTTCTTTAGACCACACTTCCTAATCTGTAAGCGAAGCAAATCATATTCTTCTCTAGGAAAAGAACGGGCAGTTTCTTCTATGCCGTTAGGCCTTGTTTTACTAGCTCCTACTTTTTTTTTCTATTAGACAACTAACCGAAGCAAAGTACGAATACTAAGAACTACGGCTTGGATCAATATTATTTCGTTATATAGCATTACTAGAAGAAAACGCTAAACCAACAACTGTAACTGTAGGCAGTATATATTGCACTAGCCCGATTCATCCTTTTGCAGTAGTAAAATGTAGCTCCAATCAAGTGGAAGTGAAGTCATGGCTTGTGCTTTTATTACAAGGTAAACTAATACAATTGCCGGGGTAACTTGGTATTCTTCCTATTTCCATCATTATAGTACTATATGTATTACCAGGCAAAAAAAACGAAACGAAAACTCTCGGCTTCTCGAGGATCGTCACGCTTGTTCTAGTGAATGTATATGTAGTTGGTTGCGAAAGGATTAAATGAGACAAATCAAAACTTACCCTAGAACCAACTGCATAATGGACCTCCGAAGCAAAGAAAATCTTAGTCGGTTAAACTCATGTAAAATCCATGTTAATATCTCTTCACCACTTCCCAATTTTCCGAAAAACTCTACATGCCAACACAAAAACAACTAACTAATTCGTTTTGTTCATTATAAAGCAAGCGCTGCATACAACTCAACTGCAGTGCTGTTCTCCTTCTGGCACTGCCTTCTGACACTGCGTGTAACAATGATCACTACCACTGTAGACCAAGGTCACGCCGTTGTATTTGCCTAGTTATCACTTCACTGATCCCCTCGTGTAGTATACGAGCTGAATTGTGAACGGCTATCAACTTCCTAAGCGCTATTGTATTAAGACTTGTCAGAAACCGGCATGTATACATGTAGTTACAGTGGATTTTCCATCTCCCTACAAATAAGCCGCTTACAAGTCCATAGTACAATAAGTTGCAATGTTCAAGGGCATGGCACGGGAGATGGCCATAATTCCCGTAGGTTTAAAAAGACGGGAACTACTACTACATGTAACAGTAAATATAATGAATAGTTATAGGGCTCTGTACAATCTAATACAGACTCCAGGCCCTTCCTACTTCGACGCGGCCATTGCTAACGGCCGTAGAAGGAAAAGACGATTTAACCCATCGTGGCCACAAAAAGAGGCCGGCTACCATGGGGTATTTCGAACGTGACACTATCGCTTCAAGTTGTCAGATAAGCAAGGAGAGCTCTGTGATAGCCAAGAGCCAACAATAATATAGTGTGCTGTTGGGTTGGTTTAGAACCTACATAACTGCATATGCATACTTGTATCCGTATTCTAGCCTTTAGCATCCATGTAGATCCCATCATGAGTACAATATATGTAGGATCAAAAGTAACCCTTAGTCCTTAGTTGATACAGACCTGCCTGTAAAATAATCCCTGCCGCCTAATACAACCACAGTGTAGGACATCTTGCTCATCTACGCAGGTGAGCCAAACCTAGAATGCAACTGCAACACACAAGCCATTGGCAAACCCCATCCACAGGTCCGTCCACTATGAAAATTATTGTTCAACTGTTTTGTTCTAGGCTAGTTAACTAAACTAGTGGCAGTTTTCTTTCTCTAGGCGCTCTATATCTTGCATCTTCCATCACAAGTACTGTTGATGACCTCCAGCTTTTTAATCGCCATAATTAATCATAGACTTGAATTTCCAAATATGTGATTCTGATATTTCGAGCATATGACATCAAACAAGAGAAGCTTTCTTCACTGTCAACGTCAACTATGCATTCTGACAGGTTACTTCTAGTTTTTTTTTCTTTTTTTTGCCACAACGGCCTCCATAACAATAGCTATCTTATGACTTGTTTTTTTACTAGTTCCAGTACTAGTGTTTGAGAGCACAATTGTGTCTGCTCAGCTGGTCAAAATCTATCTTTCTAAGAACTTGTGAAAGCCATTCATTTATGTTTATGACTAATTAACACCTAGTTAGATGATAGATCTAGATAGACTATTCCATTAGAGTTTTCATTGTATTCTGGCTTGGTCTCTTAGTTAAATCGGTGGCCTTTTAGCGAGACTCCGTGCTCGACACTAACAGATTGTAGGAAGAACTCTAGACTTGGAATCCATGTATCTCTTACCTTGGCATTATTTCCACGTCTTCCGGGCTGTTTCCACATACACATACAACTATTTGCCTTTTTGCTCCATTCTAAATAGTAAGGTCGTCTTCGAACACCGAGTTGGCTTTCCTATGAATACTTTTCCGAGCTTGGCGAATGGAACCTGGGGGCTGGATTGGCCAATCGTAGCCCGAGAGAGATACAGTCAACAAGTTGTTCTAGTTGTGAATCAACATGTAGAACGCCTGTATGAGCGGGATATTCCAATATCAACAAGGGTTGCTTGCTAATGGAAGCGCCCCCGGCGCTTAAACGACTGACAGGCAGCATGTGATATCATGAAGCCCTTATCTTATTCTACATACTATACACGTAGGCAGATAGTTCTCTCGATTCCCCAGACTCTATTTGCCTATTTAGTTTGTAGAAATTTCGCCTTATCTACTACCCTTTACTTGATATCACAATTGCGCGTTTGCGTACTAGGCTTTGCTGTTTTTATGAATAAGAGGACTAACGAAATAACAAATACTTCAAAGCATGTATTGATCATCATTCAATATCCTGATCGGGTCAAAAGAAGCCACAACCCAACAACACAATGTAGGCTGCATCCGTTATCTAATCTGTCCGTGGATGTGTACTAGGTTGTGCACTCTTTCTTAGTTTGTCTGGCTATTTCCCTCGTCTGACGACTCCATCCGAGACAAGCAGTCTGTTGGCTTTCAGCGTTTCTTCCTTCTTTCCTCATATCCTTCCTCCCGTCCCTCCAAGTTCTGTAAGACTGCGATATAGTCAGTTGGTGTACTCTTGATCTAGTAAGCAGTGTTACGGTATGTTGGATACTGCTCCTTTTTCTACCTTGCGTTGTTCTACAAACTGCTTTACTGATCCCAAGATCTTCTCTTCTCTGGGATTAGACTCGTTGGGGGCTATAATAGACGCGATTTATCCAGGATTGCCCTTGTAAATTTGTAGAGAACCTCAAGAGGATGTTATCGTTTTATGAACACTTTTAATTCTGTTTTATATTCACATCTGTAGTGGTACATGCATATGTAGTATGTATAGTTATGTCTTCACAAATACAAGGCTAAAGTTGATGTTTCTATCATGTTACTAATCACATATATTTTCTCACTATATTATTGTAAGTGGCTGAGTTCATACGCCCATGATTACTGGCTTCAGATGGCTGAATTCATCACAATCACAGTTTGCCCACTAAACCTAGTAAAGGTGTTGGTTTGATATTAAGACTTACGACATAGCGCAAGCGACATGCATAGGACTTTCAAACAGGTTAACACTAGTCGATCTTGGAGCTTCAGCAATACCATGTGCATGATGTTTCTTCCTTCTCAGACAATCAGTCCGCTTTTGCGGCCTAAATGAGATATGCTGTGTACTTGGTTCAAGGCTGTTGTTGTATTACATATTCCAAACTATAAGAATATCAGGCTTTCTTATAGCATCGTAGCATATTGAAAAGAGACATACTAACAAGCCATTACTAAAACTCACTAACCTTTGGTCACTCACGGTGAACGAAAGATGAGATTGCCTATCTTGCTACCTTGTCAACATTCCTGAATTTCCTCGGAGTCCGACTGTAATAAACCATTGTTATCACAGATGTTCCAATGGTATTAGTTTGTTGTTTGGCCGAGCCAGTCGTTCGTTTGTTAATATTTGGCAGTAGACTGACGCCATTTCACTTACCATGATGTTTTATGCGCTTTAATACCTCCCTATTGCTACAACGATGTTTCATTCTCATCTCTCAATGCTGACTATACTTACCGTGACACTACTGCTACTATAGCATGCCATGCCACTTGACCACTCAAAATGTGCATTGCGATACGGTCAAACACATCTTGGATATGGGCCTAAATCAGAGATCTTTCCCGTCTTGTCAGCACTCACATATATGGTAGCATACAACGACTTTGACATGTATCTTGAACTCCGCTTGTACAACTTCCAATTCCGATTCTTCCATCACCTCCCGGATACGCACGTATATTGTGATTAAATACAACAAGAAATGGCTTGATCATACAAGCTCTTGCTATCTTGTCTTCTGTAATTTACTACAGCTCTCTTTTTTGTCGAGGCGTGCCGTACCTTTCAAAGCGGATTTGGCCAACACCACCCTATGTTTGTTCGAAAATATTTCTAGTTGGGACAAATTCAGGAGCCTCGATCAATGCCTAGTATTGGGAAGCCCTTCAATGAACCAACCGTTCACTTTTGTGATCTACACGCACCACCACAGATTAAGGTCTATGATCCGATAATTGTGCTATTTTGTTATACCATACATGCTGGATTTCTCATCACATAGCCCGCTGTTTAGCGAGCCAAATAAGTATCCTTATAAATAATAAAACAACATCGAGATACTTACAACTAACTATATCAGCATGTTGAAACATGGCCCCATCAAAGGCCTGCAGGAGTTCCAAACTATCGGGTTAGCTTCTGGCATGTGAGTGGTTACAAACAAACACATACTTGCATATACCAAGGCTCAGAGCGTTTATCAAAGCGTTTTGATTTGCTCAAGCCTCAATTAAACGAAGCACATATATATGCAGTTATGATGATGATGATGATGATGATGATGATTTTATTTATAGTCTAGAGATTTAACTAAGAGCTCCTTTTCGACTCCGGGCGAGGCCGTGTTTGCTGGCCAATCCAATTTTCTACTGTTCC
>RHLR01000633.1:0-16139 GCA_009806335.1 Davidsoniella australis | reverse complement strand
TTTCTTTTTTTCTTTCTAGGACAAAAAGGTGAAAGACAATATGGGTGTAAGATTGAAGAAGATGTGGGCTAAAAGAAAAAAAAAAACAAAAAAAAAAGACAGGAAAATAACATATGTAATAGCAGGTCACGTACTAAATGCTTAACAAGGCAAGCACAAGTAGAAATTCGGCCTAGCAAAGCCAAGCAAGTACCAAGAAAGCAAATAGAAGGGACCTGTATTTTTGTATTTTTGTCTGATTATTATCTTTATTCATTACATTTAGGAGGGCGAGTTCCGATTTAGAACTGCCAAAGTGGAGATTGACTGGAACACAACAAGCAATTGTAAACGTGGTCGGGCATGCCTGCTAGCTCTATTTATCTGTACTTGGGTTAGGTGGTAAGTACGGATTGTAGGAAAGCAACTACTAAAAAGTATCATTGATACTTTTACATACATAGTTGCTGTCTACTGAGCTTTACTGTTATGCAGAAATGTTTTTTGATTTAAGAATTGCGACTTGGATTCGAGTTTATCAAGTAAGATACATTGTTTATACTGATAAGAACATCTTACTAGTTGTATACAAATAAAGATAGATAGCTACGGAGACGGGAATACAAAATGAAATGCACCCAAAGAAGAAGAAGGGAAATGGACGGATGTGACAGGACCACCATTGGTGACAGGGAACGAACGAACGATTCCAGGGAATGAACAAAAAGAGAGCGAGGGAAAAAAAAAAAGCAAAAAAAGGAGAAAAGTAAGATCCCTAGTCACATTAGCAAAATCGAAGGCGGCTACAGCCAAGCTCATCAATATACTGGATAAGCTTCATGGCTACCAAGGTTGCGAGGAGCCAAAATAATGTGTTCTGGCCAAATGTGTAGTAAACATGTATGTATGTACAACTAGTGACAACAAAGAAGACATCTAATTGTGGCGTTGAGGCTTTCGTCCACACATTATACATATAGCTATATATATACTGTACACTAGCGGTGTATTGAGTCTGCAAAACATATTTATGGCTTCAGCTTTGTTACGATACGATAGCCTTGATGTATGAATGTATGTACTTACACACATAAGACAGACATCATGGTGGTTGCCCACTTGAATTCAAAGCGTTATGACCATTTCATCACGCCAAATATTTAGCGTTCAAAATTATGCGGGTCCGAGGCTGGGTCATGAACGGAGAAAAGAAGGAATAAGAAAAGGAAAACAGTGATGGTTATTAGCACTACAAGGATACTAGAAGAAGCCGCCTCAAAGCTCTAAGGGGGGTCAAGTGCTATCAGGGCAAGCTCAAAAGAGCACAGTCGACCATGACTGCTAATCAGTGCACGTACTTTTGCATTAACAGTTGGTGTCGGTAGAAAGAGGAAGAGGATCGTAGAGGGCTCCAGAGTAACAGGGCTTTTCTTTTGCTTTTGCATTTTTTCTCGGAAGGGGGGGCGACTTGTTCTTATCATTTTAGGGCTTGTTATACTGTATACTAAAGATGGCCGGAACATTGATGTGGTGTAGTGAACATTGTTCCTTTTCTTCTACTTTGTATTTGAGGTAAAGAAGCAAACTAAGGCTAACTGAAAAAATCTTTACAGGCAATTTTGAATTAGAAATAAAGAGAATGCGGTGTAAATTCTTAGTAATTCAGGTGAACGTTATTACATCTTTGGCTACAACTATATTTACAATTTACAAGTCAATGTACATCGTAAAGACTAACAAGATAGCAAGACTAATGTGACGGACATGAATATTCTGGTGTTTAGCCTCTTTGATTCATAAAATTGAGGTGTAATAGTTTGTTGTCAGCGTTTCACTTACCGATACATAGTATCGATACATTATTGGGCATTGTACATGTACACCGGATAGCTTAAGAGGTACAACTATATATATACATTGAAATGCATTAAACATATGTAACGACGTAAAGTATCTCTTATCTATGAAAATATTACAATTTTGTAACAGTATAATGTTAGCAATGAACACAATTGTGTAGTTCTTCAATGCTTTTGACTTTGGCGACATCGCAGTAAAGTGATTTGCTAGAAAATAGGAGGCTGAAAACCAACCCCATGGCAGAAGATACGAGAATGCCGGCCTTTTCTAGGCTACTAACTACATTATATTGAGGCGCGATGGATGGCGGAGAAATGATGAATAACTTGCAGCACGGAGCGCTCATGAGGAACGCTTGGGGACTCTTCTTTGCCACTGTATTTACGTGTACTGCTCTAATCTAGGGTCGAATTCTAGGATAGAATAGGTTTCAGAACTTATTCAAGCTCACTATAACGATTGAACAGGAAGATCTAGATGAGATGGCACTTATATTAAGCCGTCAATTTTCACTACGGGCTATTTATTTATGGGCTAAATGGCCATCACCTGAATCTGCACTACAGTATATGCCCAGGTACATATAACATTATACACGCAGTGTGGTACATGCAATGAGTGGTTGAAGGCGTCGGAAGTCAAAACCTGGCGCATTCTAGAGGGCAACCGATGTTGATGATCTGGGATGCTGAAAGAAGGGATATAGCATAGGGGGAGGGGTCTGCACCACAAGTTGATGGCACTTTATCAAGTTAAAGACGATGTGATCACAAGATAGCGAATGATTAGAATGAATGATAACGATGGCTTGCTTGTTGTATATACATATACTACTTGGCGTCTTTTCCCGCTTCTTCCTTTCGCTCCGGGTTAGCGTTTAACAGTATATATATATATATATATACTATATACCTGTATGCAGCTGTAATGAATGACTACATTGGCATCTACATACAAATAAACTTGTACCGTATACGATTGTCTTATATGCCATTGACTGCAGCTCGTTGTGAATATCATGCGGTTTACGAGTCTTGAATTGCCAAGTAAGCGATATAAGAAGCTTACTGTACAAATATGATCAGTTTGTGAGACAGCATATGTTTGTTTATAGATATGTTATTGACTATTATATGCATTGGCACCGCAAGACGGTCGTTCAAGCTGTTAGTCCAAGAGCATCCCGTAGTTCCTTAACCTCTGTGTCCGGCCGCATAGAGACGTGATTGCTCTTGCGGTTGCCGAGCTTCCACTCCGGCTTGAGTCCGCGACTGCTGCCCTCGAGCGCATCACTAATGTAATCGCCGATGATAGGGAACATTTTGAAGGCATGTCCAGAGTCGCCGGTGGCCAGTAGAAGCTGGGCATGCTTGGGATGGTTATCTATCAGAAAATGGGCGTCCGGTGAGTCGGTACACCAACAGACACGTGTATCCACCAGAGGCTTGCCGGCAAATTGAGGCATAACTGCGGCTATGTAAGCACGCATTCCTGCTGCAGCCTCTTCGGGGATCCCATCTGAAGGGTGTGAGCTAGCATATCGTGGTACAGAATACGCCACTTCCTTGCCGTCATCTGCAATGTAAGACGCCGTGCAGTTCTGGTAACCAGGGCAGTTATCGCAGATTTTGATACGTCCTAAAATGGTAGAAGGGGAGAGTAAGCAATGGGAACATCATGGAGAGAGATGGTGACTTACTGGTTTCCGGGTCCGGCTCAAAGGCAAACCCTAACTCAAAATGGTCAATCACTGGTATGCCCTTCCATTGAGCGATCTCATCATCTGTCAACTCGATATGACCGACAGTCCAGCATTTAGACCACAGTTCGGGAGCCAACTCCGGCAGAACCTCTGGACTAGCTGCTCCTGTACTTAATATGTATCTGTCGGCAGACAAAACATCGCCCGAAGCCGTGAGAATGCCATTTAGGCTGCCATCGTCGTTAAGATCCAACTTGACCATAGTTCCCTGTGGCCCGGATATAAAGCGTACGCCTAATTCTTGGGCGAGAGCTCCCCATTTCTCTAATGCTTTGCGAGCATGAGCCCATCCGCCCTGGGCGTTGAATAGGCCTTTCCAGGTCTCAACACCAACGGCATCTTTGAGTTGAGGAATCAAAGCAACAATCTCATCACGGCCCTCAACAAACTTGACTTGGCCTGCTTGACCGACCTTTTGCAGATTTTCGAACGAACGACGCAGATGTTCTTCGGTAGCTTTATCACCGTTAGTAGTCGTCAGACGGCCCTAGGAGAAAGAAATACATGAGTTATGGTTAATTATATGATATCGGATAAGGAAAACCACTAAGAGAATACACACAGTCTCGTGGAAGATGCCGTCAAACTCGGGGTCACGCCAGCGATCCAAGGCTTCCAAAGCTAGATTTGTATAGAAGGAATCATAATATTCTGTGCGAATGATCTTGTTTAGATCATAGCCGGCCGAGTCTACGCTAGGCATAGCATTGCGGTCTATGCACGTCACGTCCGTATATCCTCGCTTGGCCAGATGGTATGCAGTGCTTATGCCAAATGTTCCACTACCATGGCGAGTAAAGTTAGATTAGATGGATATGATATGTCTTAGCTAGCCATGGTGATCACTAGATATCTACCTACGCTCCAATGATGAGAATCTTGGCATTTTTTGGTTGTGAAGACGCCATTGTGATGTGATGTATGTGTGTAAAATGGTGTATGCCCTTACTTCAGAAGAACAAAGTAAGTATGAATAGGCAGGAGGAAATAAGAAAAAATGGAATAAAAAGTCAAAGGGTACGTGGTTGACTAGTTCATAACTTAATAAACGAATATTAGAAACATTGTAGGTAGGGCGTAGTGTCATTGATAAAGACTGGAATTGGGAATCGAAAAAGCATTTAGCACCACTAATTGCCAAGAACTATATAGTTACTGGTTAGTTATCATACTATGTAGTCAATCGGCCTATAAGCGCGCCATTGGAGTCTAGATTAGAGTCTAGACTCGGGTTTATTCACGGCATGTCACATGGACGAAAATGGCTGATGATGATATTGAGAATGAATAAATATTTTCTATTTTTCGGCTGACTTGAGACTGATTCGACCTTCCACTGACAAACAAAAGAAGGAAGAATCAAGAGATAGAATTTTAAACGAAATAAATCTGATAAAATAGAATCAGCAATTTAGACTAACTATTATAGGTGTATCGTATCTGTATGATGATAACAACTCTCTTCAGCTAGATTTCGTTAATTTAGAAACCCTAAAAAGAAAAAGAAAACAGATACTGCTAGGTGGATAAATCTGACATAGATCTTCAAGTCATTTATTTAGAGTTTCTAGATATACTGTTCTGTGCTGGCCAGCAAAGACAATGCATATTAAAAATTCTTGTATATATATACCATCATGATATAGGGCTCGTGTTCCACTAGAAGGCAGATCACTAGAACAAAAACAAAAAAGCGCCGAGACATTCACTAAAAATTGACAACTTGAATGGCAAGTTTGGAGAGCTTCTCTTAAAACGATAAATCGGCTTTTGGCTGGCTTCGTCTCTCTGGCTTCTCGTTTCTCGTTTTTCTGACTCCTAGTTCTGACTCCTAGCGATGACAACGGAAGATTGGCGCTATCAAGTTTCCTCGCTTATCCACAGCCAGTCTGTGATTGGCCATATCTATCTAGCCCCTGGACGGCTTGGACCTTCCTTGACAACTGGAACTCCCACGCATCGATGCTTAGGCCATCTCGTAATAGAAAAGAACCGATGACAGCATGCCCTTTTTCCCTCAATCCGGCATTTCAAGGAAGGTGCAAGACTGGACTGCCTCTTGGAGGACCGCTGCCTAGCACTTAAACGGCGAATCATATCAGAAAAGATTACATGTAATTACGATGACATAACTACATGTAGACACAAACCTGCAATCTATCTACCAAGAAGATAGACTGACTACCAGGTTCTCCGCATTTTTGCCGGGCCTCTACTAGCGAAAGAGAGCAGTAGAGAGCAGTCTGGCTTGTATGAACTGTTGTATGTATCACACAAACGTGATAGATATGTATAACGTGGGATTTGCCAGGATTGCACCAGCGGATTTGCTTGTAGATTAGACTAGGCCACCGGCGGAATTTTATCAGAGACTTGATATGATATACTGCTGCGAGGTTACCGGAATAACACCAAGTGCATGTAAGGTTATCAAGGACCCTGTAACTAATCGTCTGATAGGAGAATGGCTGTCCTCGATCCGATCTGGGGCATGGAAACACCCCCTCCTCACAACGCCGGCGATAGTATACAGCTGTATTTGGAGATATCGCGAGGGAAGGTTATAATAAAGCCGAGACTTGGAGATTGGTCCGTGAGAAGCAGGATGGCTCTCTGTATCTTTTGTTGTTCGTTTCTTTCCTTGGCTTGTATCATAGATATAAATACGCAGTTATAGAATGCCCAGCTGAGTTCTCTTCATGTGTCATTTATTGATCTGTGTGCTTCATGGTAGCATATGTATATCAGCCCACTGATAGAAATTTACTTCTTCTTTTCGTTTCTTTATTCCCTTTCTTCTTCCTTTGATTTGTGTTTCCGCTACCGCAACCATGGAAGAATCCAAGTCTTCGGACAAGACTAACTTGGCCGTAGACTCTAGTGACCATGAAAAGGACATCGCTGGTGGAAGCATCAGTGCCGAGAAATCACTAGCGGCCGCTATTGGCGACATCGAGGAGATCTATACCATTGACTCCGACAACTCGCCATATCCGGAAGTCCGCGCCAACGTTCCCAATGTTGACGATGTGACGACCCCCATCAATACTCTGCGGGCTTGGCTGCTCGGTGTTGTGTTTACTATTCTGGGCACCGGCATTAACCAGTTCTTCAGCATGCGCTACCCCAGCATTACCATCTCATCCCTAGTGGCCCAGTTGCTTGCCTTCCCATGTGGATGCTTGTTAGCTAGAATCCTACCTATCTGCAAGATGCGAGTATTTGGCTATGATATCACTGTTAACCCAGACCACCGCTTCAATATCAAAGAGCACGCTTTAGTCACCATCATGTCCAACCTTTCATTTGGTCCGTCGTGGGCTACTGTGATTGTGGAAGCTCAGAAGGCCAAGGCTTTCTACGGTCGTGACACGCCGATTGGATATCAGATTCTGCTGTCTTTGTCCATGCAAATGTTTGGTCTAGGCATGGCTGGCATGGCTCAACGGTTCATCGTCGAGCCGCCTAACATGATCTGGCCATCGACTCTAGCCAATGCCGCGTTGTTCCAGACGCTCCATGCCAGAGCTAACCCTGTGGCTGATGGCTGGAAAGTCTCCCGTTACCGTTTCTTTATGATGGTATTCGTTGGAGGCTTCTTTTGGGTAAGTGCATTTGCATTTGTATCTACAATAGAAAGAAGTATAAAAAAAAGAATAAAAAAAAGAAAGCTTGACTAGGGCATGATTGCTAACAATTATATATTGGCAAACATAGTATTGGCTTCCTGGATTTCTTTTCACTGGACTTAGCACATTTGCTTTTATCTGTTGGGCATCTCCAGGTATGTTATTCCCGAGAAAAAAAGACGATTGCATAAGATATAAATCTTTATAATAGAGAAACAAAACATTGACTAACTAATACAATGCGCTCTAGATAACATCATTGTCAACAACCTCTTTGGCATGTCAACTGGCCTCGCATATCTGCCCACCACCTTTGACTGGTCACAGATTGCGTATAACGGCTCGCCTCTAGTGGTCCCGTTCTGGGCCCAGGCTAATGTGTTTGCGGGCTGGGTCACTGTCTTTGCTATCGTTTCCCCGATCTTGTACTACACAAACACATGGTACACGGCGTACTTGCCCTTCTCGGGTTCCGACACGTATGACAATACTGGAGGCGTGTATAACGCTACTCGTGTTGTTGACTCGACAGGCAACTTCCTGGCCGATGCGTATCACGAGTACTCCCCTATCTTCATGCCGGTTACCTTTGCTCTCAGCTACGGCATTTCGTTTGCTGTCATGACCAGCGTGCCAACCTATGTTTTCCTCAACTATTGGCGCGAGATCATTGGTGCCTTTAATCCTCGGCGCAAGAAAGATATCCATGTTCGTCTGCAGGGCGCCTACACCCAAGTTCCGTGGTGGTGGTATGGAATCATGACTTTGGTTGTGCTTGCCATCGCCATCATCGTCCAGCAGGTCTGGAATACAGGACTACCGGTATGGGGTGTCTTCCTGACGTTTGGTCTGGCCTTGGTTTACCTGGTCCCCACTGGTAGTGTGTATGCTGTGGCCAACCTAAACAGCAATGTTCTTACGGTGCTGGGTGAGATTATTGCTGGGTACACGCTGCCCGGCAAGCCCATCGTCATGCTCATCTTCAAGTTTTACGCTTACACTGGTCTAAGCCAGGCCATGATCTTTGCTGCCGACATGAAGCTTGGCCTATACATGAAGATCCCCCCACGATCTCTGTTCATTGCCCAGTTGACTGCCTGTATCATCGGCTCGCTGACCCAGAACGCCGTGCTCGTGTGGATGCTGGAGAATGTTGATGGCATCTGCGATTCGGATCAGCCTAACGGATACACCTGCCCCCAGGGACGTGTCAACTACTCGTCTAGCATTATCTGGGGTGCCATTGGCCCTGCGAGACTGTACAGTGTTGGCAAGATCTATTCTGGTCTCCTGCACCTCTTCTGGCTTGGCGCGCTCCTTCCGGTTCTTACTTTCTTCCTCAAGAAGCGCTTCCCCGACAACAAGTTTTTGAGCTTTGTGCACTGGCCGCTCTTCTTTGCTGGCACTGGAAATGTGCCTCCAGCTACTGGCCTCAACTACACCTCGGCATTCGCCGTCTCTTTTATCTTCAACAAGTACATCAAGGGCAAGTGGCCGCGTTGGTGGGCTAAGGTATGTTTCTTCCTATAACAGTGTTCTACCCCTTGTCCAGATTCACTAACACGTATTCTGAATAGTACAACTACATTCTGTCTGCTGCGCTCGACTCGGGCGTTGCTGTTTCAGCCATTATCATCTTCTTTGCCCTAGTTCTGCCTGGTGTAAGCTTGAGCTGGTGGGGAAACAATGTACAGGGAACAACAGCTGACGGTCTCGGAACACCATGGAAGCCGATGCCAGAAAGCGGAGTTTTTGGTCCTACCACATGGTCGTAGGGAGTGGGAATTGAGTTTAGCTAAAATCTGTATTTGGATGTATATATATATATATAATAACTAATTATGCTACAATTATTTCTAGAATGATATGAAATATTTGGAGGCTGAGTAACCCTATCTGTAGATATAAATCATTAGAAACGGAACAAGAAAAATCTATTATCTTGTTAAATCGCTGCGTTATTGTCCGTGCTGTATTCTAGAACTATCTATCGACCTAACTATTAACGAACTATGCAAGTAAGCTAGCCGTGAGGAACTACCAAGGATCTTCTTTTATCTACATATCTGCTTGACCATATTCAAGTCAACAATCCATCGTCACGTGGTCGTATTCCGAGCTATCGCATTGCTACCTTTAATGAACATGACAGATAAAGCCAAGCAGCATTTGTTCAATTTAGGCGTAGGATCATCGCTTCGCCCTGCCTCTTGTTTTGTTTGTTATCTGCTAGCACATGAACACTATTATTTCGCTTGCTCTGTCCGCCTCTCTAACTAGCACCCTATCTTGCATAGCACAAGAGTGACATTCATCACCTCTCTATTTTCTACCAAATCGTGTACACATACAACTATAAAAAGCCCTCTAACCCCTCGCTCTCTCTACCGCCAAGAAATCAAGACATGCCCCGCAAGGCCAAAAGCCCCTCTAGTGCCAAAGAAACCAAGGCGCTGACTCGCCGTAGCCACCGAGGCTGCAACCGCTGTCGCTCGCAAAAGATCAGATGTGACGAAGCCCGTCCGAGGTGCGGATCTTGCACCACCAAGGGCTACTACGACTGTGGATATGGCCTCAAGCTCAAATGGGAAACAGACTACATCGGCAAGGCATTTGGCCGTGCAGGCGTTTGGTCCAAAAATGGCAAATCAAAGGCTCCTGGTGTCCATAAGCCTGCATTTGATGACACGATATTTGCTACTACTACTACGTATCATTACGGCTTCCTTAATGTGTTTGCCGACGACCTATATCAAGACACTCCTCCATTGAAATCAAATACGTCTACAAGACATGTCCGTTCGTCGTCACCATATCATCATAGTGGCTCTATGGCAGTAGCTATGCCCAACGTTGGCTTGGGAAACCCCCATTTCCAGCCAACATCTCTACACAATAACGGCGACTACGAGAATCATCTACTTTCATACTATCTACACCGAGTCTGTCCACTGACAATACCATATCAAACCTGCACGTCGCCATTTGCCGAGCTTATCCTTCCTATGGCTGTATCATGTGTCTCTCCCGCCATTCTTCACGCCATGCTTGGACTTGCAGCATCACATCGCTCAAGATTCGAGCCCCAATATCGCAATATCGCGTTACATTATGCGACCCAAGCTACTCGGTCTCTACGTCTATCGCTGTGCCAAAACTCAGCACAGGACCTTGCCCAAGACACAGAGTCTCTAGCGTTGACTATGCTGCTATGTCAACTTGAAGTCACCTGTGACACTGGATCTCAATGGGTGGTGCATCTCCGCGGAGCTCGAGATCTTATAAGACTACGGAGACGCTACATAACTGACCCCTCTTCTCTTGCTTCTATGCATACTTCAAGATCTAATGTGACTCGATTTGTCGAAAGGTATTTTGCCTTTTGTGACGTGATGGGCCGCACAGCTTGTGGCGAACAACCCATATTTGGCCATGACTTTTGGGCTACGCAAGAAGACCGCATGGATGCGTGGATGGGATGCTCGCCAAGACTAGTCAGCATTATCAGTTCCATTGCCGAATTAAGTTGGAAGCTGTACCGAAGCGGAGAGATCAACTCTGCAGATATACAAAGCGAAGAGGAGCTTTTCCAAGAACGAAATCGACTGGAAGTAATGCTTAACGAGACTATCTGCGAGGATGCGGAGGATGATATCGTGAGAGCCGGAGTCGAGTTGAAACGCTTGACTGTCCAGCTATATCTGCAATCTGCATTGTACGGCACCACCACACCTTCATCACCTTGTATCCGGGAAGGAGTACAACAAATATTACGCTTATTATACGTTCTTCTACATGCCAATGTCAGGGCAGGTCTAACTTGGCCGCTGTTCATGGCAGCATGTCAACTTGACCCAGAAGAGGAACTAGAGTGGGCATCTCAAGATTTTCTGCTAGGAAAGGACATACCTCGATATGCTCGTCCATTCATTCTCTATGCTTTGAATGAACTCAATGATTCTTTATCGAATGTATTGCAGACTAGAGCAGTCATTGAGAAGATTTGGCAGAAAAGAGAGCTTGATGAGCCCTCTAAGCCAACTAATTCTGTGTCAAGGGGCGAAATTGAAGGCATCTCAACACCAACTCCAACAACTGGAATTTTGGGGATCAAAGTTAACAACTGGGCCTTATTTGTTGCACCATTTAGCCATAATATTAGCTTAGTTTGATGAGTTAGTGTAACGATTTACGAACAAAGAGTAAGAGTCGATCGAGTAATGAAGGAATGAAAAAGAATTATATTGTTTGCAACCATATATTTCAAAGAAGCAATACAAATTCTATTCATTATGAATAGTTATAATACAAGCTGCAGGAAAGTAGATATATGAAACGATACCTTGATATAAGAAAACCACATAGTTGTCACATATCGAATGTCTTAGACATACTGACACGTATTATTCAGCATCTACCGGTAAACCCATATGCTAATTACTTTTATGCCTCGGTCAACAGTAGGAGTGAATTTGATGATGCTTATGTTTATGAGCTATGTAGGCTTCTTATTATCTATTCATACCACTACGTAACGAGGACAGCTCTTCTGTATGGGATAATGTCACATCATAAATCAGAATGGAAGCAGGGGGCTCAACGGGGGGGACAAAACTTATCCACCTCGCAACTTCATTGGAACAAACTGATGTTTTCACCAGCTATAATGAATTAAAAACGGCATTTCAACAGCTTAGATTCTACAGTCTTATATTGTATCTTGCTAGATAGATAAGAGAAAACTCGAAATGTTTTGTGATATATTCAGTACTCTCTTCATCCACCAATACATACCACCCGTCACGGCCTTTAAAGTTTTATTAGTAGTAATGATGTTAACGCCATATCTCGAGAGACTCTAAAGAATCTCAGGATCTGTATTCATTGCTCTAATTGTCAAGTCCTTTGCCACTAACGTTGTGCCTAAAGATTGGTGGTGCCAACATCAACCACTATTGTCCTCTCAGCAACAGACAAGAGAGGCTTTTAGATCTCTCGATCACATTTCTTCCATTCCTAATTTTACGCAGGAAAGGAATTTAGAAAATGGCTCATCAGCATCTATCTTACTAGTCTGTCACAAGCTGAAAGATGATCCTTTTAGCCCTTGGAATGGATGACGAGAATTCAAGGTAACGAAATTCTCTTCTCTTGTCTCCAACCCTACCTATTTTTATTTATATTGTGCATCTTGTTGTACATAAATTAAGTTATATCTTTAGCTGTCTATGGGGGAGAACAAAGCTACCAACAAGCTCCCGTAGATGTTCGTGTTCTATGACTCATACTCACTACCAGCAACAGAACGTTAACAGCGAGTTTCTAGCAGCTCTATAATTAACTTTAATTCGATTACGAGCCATCTTATGTAGATCTCGACAAAGTCGAGGATGGCGTGACTTCTCTCGAGCACTCAGTTGTATTTGCACATAATCAACAACTTCACAACAAGGAACTTTTGGGTATTGACCTTCTCAAGGTCTCTAGTTATCATCATGATTCTTATCATGTGAGGACAAAGCAACATAACTTCACCTCACATTCTACTAAGCCGCTTTGTCTAAATCATGGCAATCTATCTGGCCTATGTATGAATTTTTTCCGCACACATGTTAGGAGCTAATAATTAATTTTATTATGTTAGTGTAAGCAATGTGGGCTTTATCTACATTAGGAATACTTAGCAACTAAACCAATAAATAGAATGTCTGCCATGAACAGTATTAAGACCCAGAGGTTATCATCTTGGTACCTCAAGCCTAGGCTGGTGGTTTATAGTTGAATCTTGCATCAAAGTAGCCTTTGCCAGTCTTATATAGGTCTTGCCGTTCCTGCCTGAATACATACTCTGGGTGAGCTCTCTATGTTTAGGAAATTAGTTGAAGTCTTCAGCCCTAAGAGCTTTTGTTCTTTTTCATCTTTACTTAGCTATCTGTAAATTTTGCTGTACTCCCCTTCTTGACCCTCATATATTTGCAAGGTCCCTTTTGTCATTCAGCCCTTAAGCTATCGACCCAAGCAAACCCTAGACACCACTATGACTCTATTAGAATTGTATCGTGATACCCAGATACATGAACACATCACAATAGCCAATTAAATCAATACTGATCAAAACGCCTTCTATATATTGCGTACTTCGTGATCTTAGACCGACAGGACGAAATCGACAGGCAAGTCTCTGTTTCTTGAAATATGTGTCCCAGTGTTGTGTGACTCTGATATATGAATAGTATTATGCACCACAGAGTTGGAGTTTGATACTATGGTGCCCATTGAAACTGTAGGCATATCACTATTGCCTTGGCATGCATTGTCTGGTATGTTGGCG
This sequence comes from Davidsoniella australis, assembly GCA_009806335.1. NCBI lineage: Eukaryota > Fungi > Ascomycota > Sordariomycetes > Microascales > Ceratocystidaceae > Davidsoniella > Davidsoniella australis. Next base: position 2,578 of record RHLR01000633.1, on the reverse strand, counting down.
TCGCTGGAAGAGCGCTCGCCTAGTGGTGCGCTCTCGTTGACAGCTGTGACAGTCCTTAACAAACAGCCAGATTATCACAGACGATTGTAAAAATCGTTAAAATATTGGATACATTGATAAATGGGCCTAGAACTGTTGATACTGATGAAGCACTAAGGGCAATTAATGTATAAGAAATTGTGTTAGTCAGATAAGGCAAGATGTAGAAAAAGGTAGTAGCAAATATGCCAAGTACTAACACAATAAACACTCAAAGTCATGTAGAAAAACATCTTGATTGAAGATAAGATTGAAGACTTGGTTTTAAAACTAATATACACAGTACGTCTGCCTACAATTTGATTTGACTTGATTATATTTAATTTCTACCTAAATCACTAAGATCATACAACACTGGATTGGTTACTAGACAGATATTTCAAGTCCTCTGCTAGACAAACACAATTGCTTTGTATGTGCGGGACGACACCCTGAAGAACTAATGGTTTATACCTATCCATATCAATGGTAGATTCGTATTTTGAGCAGGAACAAATATGTGTTCTTATAAAAATGTTAAGCATGATCATCATGATGATTTTATTTATGGTCAAGAGATTTATCTAATAGCTCCTTTTCGACTCAGGGTAAGGCCGTTTTTTCTGGCACCAATTTTCTATGTTCCCTAGTATCCAAGATGGCTTAGACTAGTCTATCATCCATCCCTTTCATAATACGTCTCCTTTTAAAGCAAAACTAAAAGAAAACCAAAATATAAATACTAATAAAAACAAAGGGAAAAAGAGAGATTTTCATGATCATCAATCCTGCTCTCTCTACAGTTGTTGTGCCAGTTATTGTGCCTCGAAGGAGACGAGTCCCAGAATGGAAAACGAAAGCGACAAGACGAAGAAGCCGAGTGTGAGACCATGCCCCAGACCAATACAAGCAGCAACAAGCGGATCCGGTACAAGTTTCCGGGGAGACAAGCCAAAGTCGGTGTATACCAAGAGATGCAGGCCGGCTTGTATACCTTTCTTGGACCCAATGCGACATGGAGCAGCGCTGAGCAACAAGAAAGCATGCGGGAGATATTGGCTCTACAGGATGGTGAATCACTCATCAGCGTACTACCAACTGGAGGCGGTAAGAGCATTTTGTTCATGCAACCAGCTGTTATGCAAAGCAGTGGAGTCAGTATAGTAGTCGTCCCATTTGTAGCGCTCATGGAGGATTTATTTACTCGAGCAGTGGCTATGGGAGTTGACTGCATCCGTTTCAAACCGTCTTTGCAGCTGGACGAGAGGGTCTACCACGAGCAGCCCGGTTGGTGATTGTGAGTGCCGATAGCATCATGGCTGAAGAGGTTTCTGCTTATGCAGACGGTATATTATCTACTGGCTTGCTTCAACGTATTTTTATTGACGAATGCCATACTGTCATCATGTATATCGGGTACCGAGGAAAGCTAGGTGGACTAAAGAGCTAGCGTCCATTATATTGCTGACTGCTACACTGCGGAAGGTTCTCAAGGATTGGTTTCAAAAGCAGATGCTGGTGGAAACTTCTATAACAATCCGGGCCCGTATCACGAACCTTAATTGTCAGCAGAAAGTTGATCAGGTCAAGCCTGGCAGCAGCGGAATCGAGAAACGAGTTATAGCGAACGTTAAGAAGCTTTCCACATCAATGTTTGGTCAACAGAAGGGAGTTATTTATTGCCGTTCTAGGGCGAAGTGCGAGTTTTTAGCCAAGCAGCTGGGATGTGACTTCCATCATAGCTTCATGGAGAAATTCAAGCATGAAGAGGCTCTATCAAAGTTGGCAGAGGTTGGTGGACATCGTTGGATCTCAGCCACGACAGGTTTGGGTACTGGTATTGATGTTGAAGGAATCATAGCAGTGATTCATGCTGAGCAGCCATATGGGCTTGTGGATTTTGTGCAGCAGAGAGGACGAGGAGGTCGACGACCAGGCGATGTAGTGCAGTAGATCATTGTGTACAATGGGAAGCCGAGTTGGGAGAAGGAGCACAGTAGCTTTATCGAACAAGCCAACCGAGCTGAGATGGAGTCATTTGTTTCAATAAGTGACTGTCGTCGTTAGATCATTGGTCATTTCATAGATGGCATTACAGATGAGTTATATAATGACATTGTTGGTGCTGAGCTGTGTGATATCTGCCAGGCACAAGTACAAGCGGCGATGGCAGTGGCAGCCGCTGTAGCTACGCGGCAGACTACTGCGGTAAGTTTTAGCAATGCGAAAGTGAATAGGACAATTGCTCCAGTGGGTGATAGATGGATGGAGTTCGGGAAAGAGGAAAGACAAAGTGTCCTATTATTATTATGTTGGCTAGACGAGGTTGGAGAAGAATGCGCCAGCTGTCATGTTCAAAGTTATCTCTACCAACAAGAAACTAGTGTGAGGCAAGATGCTATACGGTATGCTTCCCAAGGTGTTACGCAGTGTACGAAATGTTTGATGGGAGTAGATTATAATGAAAGAAGATCAGATTTGCACCTTTATCTTGCTGTTTCACTTGCAAACTCCCACTTGACTGGAATGCCTTGGCTAACACTGCCAGGCCTTGGTCTCT
>RHLR01000632.1:0-16175 GCA_009806335.1 Davidsoniella australis | reverse complement strand
TCCAGCATCTCAAATCGCTCGATCGAAATCCCGCAAACCATCTTCGTCACCCAAAATCATAGCAGCTTTGCGACAGTTGCAGTAAATATTTTCTCGGTTTTTCTTTGCTAGCACATCTCCGTCGTGTTCCGCTCTCTAGATTTCCCCTCGAAATGGCTCCGGTACGATGAACTCCATAGGCGCGAAGCTGTCGCTGTCTTCGATCTTTGCTGTATAGCCTTGACGGCTTAGCTGTTTGCTATCAGCCTAGCCAAGCTCGTTACGGCCTGCTTCTGCCCGCCCTCATACTACGGTCGTGATCGTATGATCGTATGCTAACCAAGCTATGTAGCAAACGAGTGCCGACGGCCACGATGCCGCCAACACTGGTACGTACTCGTGCGACTCGTTCTAGCTATCCGCCATTGTGATAGGCCCATTGCTAACTGACTATAGGCAAGATTTACTCCGTCTCTGGGTGCGTACGAAAGCCTCCCGCCTCTATTTCCCCGCCACCGGGAATGCACACTTCCACCGCTTGCGCAATATCATGAATGCCGAATGTCGATCGCATACTAACGTTAAACAGTCCCGTCGTTGTCGCCGAGGACATGATTGGTGTGGCCATGTACGAACTGGTAAGATATCCGTCCATATTCGTCCTCATGATGCCCAATTGGCGCTTGTGTGCTCTACTAACAATGCGATATCGTCGCTATAGGTTCGTGTTGGTCACGACAACCTAGTTGGTGAGGTCATTCGTATCAATGGCGACCAGGTCACTATCCAGGTGTACGAGGAGACCGGTATGTTATTTGCCCTCTTTTCTAATAGCCTGCAACTGCTTCGCAAATATATAGCGACCACCACCAACTAACATATATCATCTCCAAAGCTGGTGTCAAGGTCGGTGACCCTGTTGCCCGGTCCGGAAAGCCTCTTTCCGTCGAGCTTGGCCCCGGTATGCTCGACAACATCTACGACGGTATCCAACGTCCCCTCAAGAAGATTTCCGATGTCTCCAAGAGCATCTACATTCCCCGTGGTATCTCTACTGCTGCGCTCGATCGCGAAAAGAAGTGGGCTTTCACTCCCATTGCCAAGGTTGGCGACCAGATCTCCGGTGGTGATGTCTGGGGTAGCGTATATGAGAACTCTTTCATTTCCGTCCACAAGATTTTGCTACCCCCTCGCGCCCGGGGTACCATCACCAAGATCTCCGGCAAGGGCGAATACACCGTCGCCGAGTCCCTTCTAGAGCTAGAGTTTGATGGCGTGAAGACTTCATACCCTATGATGCAGAGCTGGCCCGTCAGAGTGCCCCGTCCTAGCACCGAGAAGCTGTCGGCCGACAAGCCCTTCATTGTTGGTCAGCGTGTACTGGATGCTCTGTTCCCTTGTGTTCAGGGTGGTACTGTCGCTATTCCCGGCGCTTTCGGCTGCGGAAAGACTGTGATTTCGCAGTCTGTATCCAAGTTCTCCAACAGTGATGTCATTGTTTACGTCGGTTGTGGTGAGCGCGGTAACGAGATGGCTGAAGTTTTGAAGGATTTCCCTGAGCTTACTATCGAGGTCGATGGTCGCCGTGAGCCTATCATGAAGCGCACCGCTCTGATCGCCAATACCTCCAACATGCCTGTGGCTGCCCGTGAAGCTTCTATCTACACCGGCATCACTGTTGCTGAGTACTTCCGTGATCAAGGCATGAACGTTGCCATGATGGCTGACTCGTCGTCTCGTTGGGCCGAGGCTCTTCGTGAAATCTCTGGTCGTCTGGGTGAAATGCCTGCTGATCAGGGTTTCCCTGCCTACCTTGGTGCCAAGCTGGCCTCGTTCTACGAGCGTGCCGGTAAGGTGACTACCCTGGGCTCACCTGAGCGCGAGGGCAGTGTTAGTATCGTCGGTGCCGTCAGTCCCCCCGGTGGTGATTTCGCGGATCCTGTCACTACTTCCACCCTGGGTATCGTGCAGGTGTTCTGGGGTCTAGACAAGAAGCTGGCACAGCGCAAGCATTTCCCATCCATCAACACTGCAGTTTCATACTCCAAGTACACGATGATTCTGGACAAGTGGTACGAGAAGGAACTACCTGACTTCCCCAGACTTCGTGACCGTGTCAAGCAGCTGCTTTCAGACTCGGAAGAGCTCGACCAGGTAGTGCAGCTGGTTGGTAAGTCGGCGCTGTCGGACCCTGACAAGATTACGCTAGACATTGCTACGCTCGTGAAAGAAGACTTCCTACAGCAGAACGGTTATTCAGACTACGATCAATTCTGCCCTCTATGGAAGACCGAGTGGATGATGAAGTTGATGATTGGCTTCCACGACGAAGCACAGAAGGTTATCTCGCAGGGCCAGACTTGGTCCAAGGTCCGCGAAGCTACCTCAGATCTTCAGGCACAGCTGCGTCAACTCAAGTTTGAGGTTCCCACCGAAGGCGAGGACGTCATCTGCAAGAAGGTAAGAAGACGTGATGTCAATATGTTTATAGGAGAAATTGCTAACATTATATGTGTCTTTAGTACGAGGCTATCCACCAGTCAATGTTGGAGAAGTTTGCTGCTGTTCTGGACGAATAAACAAAAGCAAGTAGTCAAACAATTGTTTCCCATGTTTTTTGTCTTTGTTTTTTTTTCTATCTTATTATATATCTCTTAACGAGTACTGCGGTAGTTTTCGTCGTCTCCTTTTTGGTTGACTAAATTTATATAGCATAATTGTTGCCTATATTGCCACAATGTAGTGTTTACGTGCTTTTGATCTGATGCTAGTATTTCATCCTTTTCTACTAGGAGTATCGATATGACATGATGAGGTTATGGTTATGTCGTACGTTGGACTACTATAGTTGTACATTTGCAAGTCTATAATGATGACCCTAACCCTACTCTATCGCGCGGTATACTTCTTAACGACATATCATCATCCTGACGTGCTCGGGATTTCGATTCGAACAACTCACATCGATCCTATGGTAGGAGGAAGAAAGCTCGCTTGGGCAAAAAAAAAAAAACAGGCGGCAACAACTCGACTTGGGTTGATTTGCCCACGAGATCTTGTACTGATCAAAACAACAAAAAGAATTCAGAAGAGCAAGAGAGAAAGAACCATAGAACCAAGTTGCATGTTTCAGGAGCGAATCCTCAGTTAGTAGGGCAAGCGAAGAACGGGGGAGGAAGCAAGAAGACGGAATGAAGGCTAGGTTGAGTAGTTTTTTTTTATAGTTGTATCGATGGAGATTGGAGGTGAATGAAAGGCTAGATACCAGCGGGCAACTGATTGGGTTTTAAGGACGCTGCAAAGGATAGCCAACCCGTTATTGGAACATCTTTGGTACGGATGAGATCTTGTGAGCTGAGATGTACATGTACATGAATACAGAGATGGAGGCTTTGAGTGACATTGTGTACATGGTCCTACGAGGGCAATGGAGACAACTTGTTAGTGCCTAACATAGAACACCATGTGCGAATCAAAGCCAAAAAGAATAGAGACAGGCTACATATGCGTAGTGAAAGAATGAGTTAGACGGAGGTGAGCAAGATTTGCTGTACAATCAAGGCAGAAATGTGGTTGGACATGACAGGCCGAAGAACGGACAAGATGATTCAATGGGCCCTTGACCTCATCGTGCTGCTCAAGATAGAGGAAAGAAGAGAACAATACAGGGCGGGAGATAGTCAAGGAAGGGCTGTCTGTATGTGTATGCATGTATATTATTATCAACTACTATGTAAGTTGATAAGATCAAGAAGGTACAACAGAGTTTCAAGAACGCCCGGGGAGACATAAGAAGAAAATAAAAGTAGGGTATATAATATCACCCTGGCTTTACCAATATACGCATTTTTGTTCTTTGTGTCATCATATATTGCTTTGTTCGTATGTGCAGCTGAAACCAACGATCCTCAAGTTGTTGGCAGCAAATATGAAGCCAAGAAAACCGGACGATTGGCTCTTAGAGGATGAAAAAGTTTTTACAAGCATATATAATGGACTAGGACAATATGCCCCCCATGCTTTCATGTATCACGTATACAGAAATAGACGGGCGACAGACATTTCCAGGTCGGTTAATATATGACTTTTCCCTGCTATCCGTGGAAATATAGAAGCATAGATGCTTGGTTTGGTATCAGCTGGACATTCGAAGGAAGAACGACGATAGTTTTATTTTTGTTTTGCTTTTTTGTGTCAAGGCTACTTCACCGTATATTCGGTCCTTTCATTTTTTTTTCTTTTCATAAGACTCAATATATATCTATTCGTAACTTACTTAAAGTCGGTAAAGAGATGGCCCGTCGTGGATTGGCTTCAGACGACTGAGATAAGCCTATTTCTTCTATTCTCTTTACCCCCCCCCCCCCCCTTCGTTAGCCTAGTCTATCTGAAAGCTTAGCCTTGCTTTCAGCGTCTGTTGTTTTAGTCAGCAGATAGACGGTTTGTTATATTCAAGGAGTTGTAACAGTCAAACTCACTCCATATTAGCTAACTTTCCCCGCACATACAACTACATAATAAGAAAAAGAGAGGCTGTAAACTATAATGATTGTTACTAGTAACTAAATACAAGCATAGAAAAGCGGCCTCGCGTTTTAACTTGTAGAATGACGCGAAGACAAGAAAAAAAAAGAGGGCTCGAGTTAAGTCGGTGAACAAACTGATTGGGTGCCATTGCTTTATTTTATGCAAGGCAAATTGAGTAGGTGACTCCGTATAAAGATGACCTGCATTCAGACTAACAAGTCAAAAACTAATGTTTTATGCATGTTCCTTTTTATCACAAATCACTGACCAAGGTTAGACCAAGACCAGACCGACTTGTTTTATATTATGTTTTTATTTTGCATTTTCCGGGCTTCGGTTTTGGGCTTACTTTTTTTCGTTATTCTTTGTATGCCCCCCATTTCATTCCATCCCGCTGTTCACGCATGTTTCCCCCCGAATCCAGCAAGATACTGAAGAGACCCCCCCCCCCCTCCTCCTTTCTGACCGTTCTGTGCCGGTCAAGTAGTGCCACGTCAACGAGCGGCTAGTCTCTTTCTCTTTCACACACATACAGATGCTGTCTCCGTTGTGATATATGTGTGGAACGAGCAGTACATGGCATGGTACATATGTACGTGCACGTAGTCTGTACTCTATACATGATGTGAAATATGTATGGTGTCAAGCCAAATTGTCAATGGATGGGCGGGAATGGCTTTATCTAGAGATATTTTCAGGCTGGCTTGCCAGCTATTACTGTTCTCGTTTCCTTTGTTGTCTCTTATCCAGAAACTGCTACTAATAGTCGTCCGTCTAGTAGCTGCACAGACAGCAGCAGAAAGAACATGGCTCGGTGGACCATAGTTATAGATAAAGGCGGTAGTTTTATGCAAGACCGGCTGATCCTAAGAGGATAACAACGGCCACTTCCATACATGTAGGTATAGTCGCTAAATAGTACAGGAAGTAGTAGGAAGTTGATGTTTACCACTTATCATTGTTTGTTTGCCAGGTTTAGGCAGCATGAATGGTAAAAAGCTGGGGCGAACCCAGAAGAAGGCAGACAGAAGCATACTACAGAAACAGGGGGCTGTAGGCTTACAACTAGCTCTAAAAGACGGAGAAAACAAACTGACAATCACAAAGAATGGTATTATTTTCGAAGAAGAGCGCGTGACTTTGACGAATTGGGGGTTGGGCCCCAAGAAATAATTAGTAGACAGAACAATATACATGTAGCAAGTCAGCATAAGAAAGGGGATTTTCAAGACAATGTCTGATAATCGAACAAAAAATAAAGACAAAGACTGGTTGGATAACTTGAATAGAAATAACTGTCCCGTTTAATTCAATTGATTCAATATATATTTCCTTATTCAATGTTGGAGCTCCGGGGATACAGTCTTTCTTCGCCTCTTCCATCATAGCCGTGAAGGAAGAGGGACTTGTTGTTATTGTTGTTGGTGTTGCTTTTCGTTTACTGCGAAAATCTCAGGCGGTACAAGCAAAGCCACCCCCCCCTCCCCAGCCAACACAAAGAGTTTATATGTAAATTAGCATGTACCTTGTCCTCTTCCTCTCCTCTTCTATCTTGGCTAGTCGACAGCCCGCAGTATGCATGCATGCTGCGTCCATCTGTCTCTCTATGTATTTACCCTTTACCTACCTAAACTGTACCAAAAGCCTGCCAACTGCAAAATACTTTACTATCAACTACCTAGGCTAATCTTGAGCCCCCCCCCTGGCCCTATTTTACCTTCATATTCCACCGATTCCAAGCTTCTATCAAAGGAACGACGGCATCGAGGAAGATGATCGGCTGGATCAACTATCGAATTAAATAGGGAGAGCCTACACATCTTGAAAGGTATAGATAAATAAATAAAATGGATAACTACTTTTATAAAACAAGAAATACATGCCGTCCGAGATATCATAAAACCCGTACCTTCCCGTTCTGCCGCAACTCATCAAGACTCGGGCTCCTTTCCTTTCTTCTTACTTTATTGTTCTCGAAACGTTTTTCATCTGATCAAGTCCATCTTTGTTGTACCTGCCCTACTTCTAATCAGTCTAGTTATTAGTTACACATCATCCTGCCCTAAAACCATTTCAGTTTTGTGCAGCATTTTCTATATCATATAAGTTTTCTATTGTCTCTAATTCCTCTTTTTAGGACAAAGGTCTAGCTTTTTTTTTTCTTCCCTAACTCTTGGCTATTGTTGCATTTGGTTTCTTTCCACATTAAGCCGCTAGCCTCGCACAAAGCCAAACTGGGTAGCTGCTGAATAAATACAACCGCGCCGCCCCCCTTTGAACTCTTTTCTCTCCACCGCTCCCAATCTAGCCTTATTTATTTGCTGTCTATATAGATAGTGGGTAGTCGCCGGGCCCTTTTTTTCTCTCTTATTTCATTGTTTTCCATCGAGCTAAGCTTAGCTTCGAATTCTTGACCGTCTTCTGTTCGAGACCCGAACAGTTGATTTTAACCCTAACTCACGGGGTTCAATTTATCTTCCGTCTTCTCACCAACCGACCAAGACGACGATACTGAGTCTCTTCAGACTATTCGTCTTTTTTTATCTGCCGTTACTCGACTCCATACCCCCTAGCCCCCTTCCTCCTCCCCTCGGCGGGAGTATTTAACCCTTCAAACCGCCACCACGGCTTCTGCAATGGCCAGTGCTGCCTTATGGCAGCTTCTTGCCGACAAGAAGCTTCGGCGTCAAGCATGGGACACGGCGGTCCAGCTAGCCGACAGTCCGCTCGTCAAGAGCATTCAAGCTGGCGACACTATAGGCACGGTGCGCGAGTCGATCCGTGAGATCCAGCGTTTTGTGCCATCGATGCAGGTAGTGGGCAAGTCGGTGTGCGACAACTCGTATCTGTTTAGCTACTTCAATGTGACCACCACAACGGCCCAGATCGGGTCTAACATGGTGCTGACGTACCAGGGCGTCCAGGCGCTGCAGCTGATTGCCGAGAAGCTCGAGGGTATCTCGACCACACTGGCTGCCCAGACGGCTTTGATGGCCCAGAAGGACTTCCCGCAGTATGTCTACGCCATGATTCGCGAGCGCATGGGTCAGACTAGCTCCGATCCGCACTGTAACCATTGGTTCTTTGTCTATCACCCAGACAACGACTGGTACCCGCCGTTTTACCAACTCCTGGAGAAGGACCCGCTGGGTCCGGCCTTTTGCGGCTACACCAACCAGATTGACACCTGCTTCCTATTCATGATAGCCGCGCGCCATCTGGCTGACAAGCGCGAACGTCAGGCACGCCGCAAGGGCCAGAAGACTGTTCCAGTCCGTCTTCACCTACTGATTCCGGCGTATCAGCGATTCTAGTGGCCGAGGCACTGCGCATTCCCGAAGAGGTCGGCGATCTGGTGATCGAGGGCCGCATCCACAACAACAAGCACTTTGTATGGTTCAACCTACCCGATGAGCAGCGTCACTTCTGCGACGGCATCGGTCAGTGGCAGCCGCCCTCCCCGACCTTTTTCCAGTGGGCATTCAGTCGCCTGGGCCTAGCAAATCCACAGGTACAACTGGGCGATCGTCGTGTCATCGGCACACGCCAAGACGGCACGAAGAAGGCCCGGATTGAGGAAGGCGATATCATCGGGTCTTCCGAGGCCGATGGCGACGATGCTACCGGCAATAGCGCGGCCGTTAGTAGCCAGCTGGTAGAGACTGGCAACGCCGTATCTGGAGTAAGCTCGACAGCTGGATCGAGTAGCAAGAGCCGCAAACTGATCGAAGAAGCTAAGAAGATGGCTACACCATTACACGAACGCCACGCCCAGAAAGAATCCGGAAAGAAACTGAGCCGGCGGAGTTCGCGAAAATGAACGGCTTCCTGTTCCTCATTTGGTCTTCTTGTTCTCTTTCATTTGGAGTCTCGCTTCTGATAGACAACCTGCAGAGGAGTGTTATCCTATCTTAGCAGGCTATCTTCTTGTCCTTGTCCAAGTCACCGACTACTAGCTAGCCGAGTCTTTCTTTTGACTAGGTTTTGACTGGGCTTGGACGCTCGATGCTTCGTTTGACTTACTCTTTTATTTCTCTCCTCTATGCTTCTTTCTCTCTTGCTGTGCGGAAAAGCACAAGGCAGGAGGCGAGGCAGGCTGCAGCTGCATATATATTGGCAGATCTTGCGCCAGGGGTGAGCGACTCCGGCCGGCTGAAGACTCCCGGGCCTTTTTTTTAGTCCTCAATCCCCAAATAAGACGATGAAGTATAGAGTAAAGCATATTTCTTCCTATTCTTCTTTTTAGCTACGCATTTAACACCCATGCGTCTTTTCAATTTGTTTACCTTCTTTTGATTTATGACTGGGGCTGGCGTTTTTGGAATATTCCCGTATCAGTATCATATCACACTTGATTCTCGATGTATCTGGGCTTTTTTGTTGGTCAAACATAACGCAAATTTATTAAATATCTGTTGTTTTGCTTGGCACTTGCTCACGAGTTCGTCTTCTCTGTTGATCAAATCAGTGTTGACTGTTTATTTTATTTTCTATTTCTCTCTCTTCTTCATGTGCGCTTGACTTATGGTTCCTCTTGTCTAGGGCCTTGATCACGTGCCATGTCTTTATCTTCGATTTCCTTGTTTTAGTTATTTTGTCTTGGTAGCGGTGTTATAGGTTTTTGGGAGTTGATCATTTTTTTGTCTTCATTTAACTCATTATGACTTTCAAATACATAAAATATCAGGATTTCCTATTATTGATTCATACATTTAAAGCTCGAAATTCTTTTTATAAAGTGGTAACTCATATCTCTTGCTCTTTATTCCTTTGATTTTGCACCGTTCTTGGCTTTACCGCCTCGTCCTCGTCTTCACCCAATGTTTCCTTCTGCACCTTCCTTCCGGAACCCGGCTGTCCTCGGCCGTTCTGCCTGTCGTCTCTTCTTTTGTTGGTCCTGCCCCATCCGGAACTCTTAAGGACCCCCAAACCCATGAATCCTATTCTAAGTCTGTGTATCTGTAGATGTATACCTTTGATTCACCGTAAATTGGACTTGGATCACTTGTTCCAAGTTCATTATCCCTACATCTTATCCTTTTCCCCGTACACAGGAACCATATGTCAGCTCATGCAGGGTCCTGACAGCATTGTCACAAACAGCCTATTTACTAACTATTACTTATTGACCATGCAATACATTATACGTTACATGTCACGTAGCAGTTCGTAATTGATTCATGATTAAATGGATAGTATTGTGATATTATATACTTTTTTTTAAGTAAACTCGTACTAACTGAAAAAGAACAAAAGTCGGTCGACACCTGGAAGACTGGGGACTCGGTGGTATAAAAGCTAAAAAAGGGAACAGAAAATGAAAGAAACCAACGCCATTAGAGAAGTTGCAGTTCAAGAATGTAAATAGATAAAATGGTTCTTTAACCCATGAACATGACATGAACCTGTCATTAATCTAGGGCAAAGATACATAGCGGGCATTGATAAGTCCGTATGATAGAAAGGAAACAAATGAAAAGAAAAAGAAAAAGATGATAGAAATTGCTTGCTTTGAGGAGATACTTCTTGGTTGAAACCTACAATCCTCATTATAGCAAGAAAAGAAGTAGAAACGTTAATGTTTTTTTTACACAAATAATGGATGTGCATGATGATCTAGCTTGATTGTTACTTTTGCTTTGTCATGACTATTTTTTAAGAGGAAGTAGGGGTGGCAGTCGCCGCCGCCGACTTAGTCAGTAGCGAAGCCTGATGGTTAATGTCATCCATGGCAGCCGTCGAGTTATCACCGGCAAGGTTGATGAAGTAATCCTGAAGCATGGTCAGGGCATCAACGTTCTTGAACATGCTGGTGATGGTGTGGCGAAGCATGGAGATACCACAGTCATTGTGATCAGTGTCCAGGTTTGCCGTTGCTAGCAGAGTCGACGAATCGGTAGTCTGGCTGGTGTCGTCACGCTTGAAGTTGGTACCGGGAGTAGGAACATAGCAGTTGTCCTCGGCACGACCAGCACGCAGTTGACAAATCTCAGTGGCGGCATCGGGAATAGACTCGCCGTTATCCCAGCCACGAGCCTTGCGCAGAATGTAGGCAGTATACTGGTCGTCGTCATTCTCCAGGACATCGGTGACCTGGTGCCACCAAGCAGCGGTCAGAGGCTCGTCATCAGAAAGAGGGTCGGCAACCAGTGAGTTGTAAGTCTCACGGGCAGAGTAGTACTTCTCGAAGACAGGACCGGAGGTGGCTTGGTAGGTGGATGAGTTCATATCGGCAGCATATGTGATAGAGTCCATGATCTCATAGGTCGTAGAGTCAACCTCGTAGACACGGAAGGCAGGCATACCCTCAAGAGGGGTCAGAGACGGGCAGATGTATGACATGGCCATGGCCGTTTGTGCGTTGCGGTTGTCGTAGTCAGAGTATGAAATCTCGAACTGATCAACGTGGGTGTGGCCGAAGAACATGGAGACAATAGTCTCGTTGTAACGCGAAACGATCTGGTTCATGTAGTTGGAGTGGTCGTGGAACAGATCCTGGTCACCAAGAGGGGTGTGGCCAATGATGTACACCTTCTCGCCGTTAGCCTCAGCAGTCTGCAGCTCCGAGGCAAGCCAAGTGATCTGGTTGTTGGGATCCTTGGGCATGGGGTCGTCGTACATGTAGTAGTTCTGGACATAGTAGAGGTTGGTGTTGAGCGAGATGATGCGCAGGTTGGTGCCGTCAACCAGAGTAGAGTAAGCACCAATGCTCTCGACATTTAGTGTCTCTACTGAGCTGTTGCCCAACCAGCGCGACCACTCATCAGCGACAAATTCGTAGAGCCACTCTGCCGAGTCACCATACTGGTTAGGTAGGTAGGCATTGGTTGGGTGCATCTCGTGGTTGCCCATAGTTCCGTAGACGATAGGGATAGCGTCAGCCATGATGGAGTAGGCATCCGAGATCTTAGCCTCGTTCTTTTCCTTGGTGGTCTCCCAGACACCGTGGTCCACAATGTCACCAGTGAAGATGGCAAAGGCGGCATCGCCAGCAACTTCCTGGATGGCGGCGTACATGGCCTCCTCGAGGGTCTTGGGAGAATCGCAAGTGTGTTCGCCATTAGGGCCGGCAGGCGAGGTGTTATTGCCGGGGGCTTCAGAAGAAGTATAAGAACGGCAGCAGATGGGCTTGGTGCAGTCGCTAGAAGCGCCCTCAGTGTACTCGGGGTCAACGTGGACATCACTGTATTGCACAATCTTGAAGGTGCTTCTGGTTGAGTTACCCGACACAGCACGCTTGACACGGTTATCCCTCTTGCTTTGGGTAGAGACAGGCACAGTCCATGCGTGGACATCGGGGTATTCGCAAAGACCGGCAAAGCTGGCGCAGAACACCTCGGCAGTATCGGAAGTGACGCCCATGCCGCGAATAGCGCGGGCAATGATGGGACCCTCTAGAGCCAGAGATCCATCACAGACATCGGCATCCTCAGAACCAAAGGTACGGCAGACAGTCTGGATAATGGAAACAAAGGCATCATCACCAAAGATGGCGATGGCCTTGAGCAGAATCAGCGCAGCCTGGAGAGAAATAGTGTTAGTTTGGAATAGTTCGGCTTATGTGCTATGAGTGTTCCTGGATGATCATACCTTGCAAGCAGTGCAAGTGGCGGCTTCTTCGATATCAGCAACAATGGTAGAGATCAGCGAACGCTCGGTCAGACGTCGAGCCAGGGCCCGCTCCTCGGGAGGGAAAGCATCGATGATAGAGCGGGCAGAGGCTAGTCCAGCTGAGGCCAGCAACACAGTAGAGAAACGCATGGTTGAACGAAAGGGTTATCAAGAACGAAATATAGATATAAAGAAAGTATATAGGAAAAGAAAAGGAACGTCTTGGAGATAGTTGGAAAGGAGGGAGAGAGGAGAGGCTGAAGAGAAGGGAGCAGCGTGAAGAGGAAAAGCTTTCTCGACTCAAGACTTGAAGGCCCGGGAAGGCCAATCTCTTATATGATAATGAATTCGCAGATCACTCTTGTCGTCTTGTCGTAGTTGGAGGGATTAGCCTGTTTCCTGGGACTTGCCATAGCATAGTAGAGACTAGTACATTGTAGTAATAGGCGTTACTGCTACCACCGCCGGCCAGGAGTGACGACGGATTCAGGGTCTGTTCCCGCGTCTTTGCGGCCCCTGCTAGCTGTGGTTGGATCTTAGTTATTGAAGAGTTTCTGCTGCGGTGTGTCGTAGCGTAGAGACAGAGTCGCACTTACACTAGTTTTTCCGGGCCTAGCCAAACTACCACAAAAGGTTCGCTCGTCCATGTTAGTGTCAGTACTGACAAACCCGGCCTAGATCCCTGTTCTAGTATGGAACCTCAATTACACACCCCCAGACATTAAAAGCTCGTCTCCTCGCAGGCTCCATCTAACCATCCCATCCATCCATCAATCCATCGTCTAAATGAGCATGACTTTTGTGCTTGCACGTGATAGTGCCAGGAACCAAGTTGCTCTTATAACACACTAGAAAATAGCAGGCTTAGATGGAGAAGAAAGTAAAGACAAGATCAGGAACCACACAAAGGATGGGCAGTTTTTGAGGATGAAGACACCTGCCAGGGGTGGTTGCCGAATCAAATGTTCGGTGACCTGATGAGGCAGCGTGGGCCATTTCTAAGTGGCTGTTCGCCCGTTTGGGGACCCTATAGCACTTTAGCTAACGTAGGTCAAACTTTATAGCATATTGCCAACCAGTTAGTTTGCCTCAAGAATGTGCTAGCAACACCCAAAGGCCTTGCGTTTGTGCATGGGGGTGGTTCTCGATCGGTAAGCCAGGGAAAAAGACGAGTTCCCAACCGAGTTCATCCCGAACAATTACAGCCAGAAGAACAAGCAAACGTAAACGTAATAGGATTTGATTTGGAGTGTAGTTTTGAGGGAACAGAACAAATCAAGTCGTCATTTCCTGATACGTCGTTAGTCTGATGTTATGTAAGCGGTAAATCCACGCCCCCACTGAAAAGTTGAACACTATCAAATTTAAAATTTGCTGCAAAAACGCCGTCATAGAACGTTGCGTTGCATATCGGCTGACGAAGAACATTCTTCTGTTGTGTGCCCCCAGACTAGCTCGAGAAAGACTGTCAAATCTGTCTATGTAGACTAAATGAACAGACGAAGACCTTTACCCTCGACACGATAAATGCTCATTAGAAACATCATGGCGGATTGGGGTTCGGTCCAGTTGAGTGCGACGGTAAACGGTGAACAAACATAGACTAGGAGGCTTATTTCAGCGATAGTATCCGGTCTACATGTAGATATGTGTATGCCATGCTATGTTATTCCGTTAATAACAAGACAAAGTTTATGTGATATCAGGATGCTCGTGGATAGCAAGTCTTGCAAAGCGGTGCGCGCCAGTAAATTAGACAGACAGGGAGGGTTCAAAGCCAGCATAAATCGAGAGAGGTAGCGACGACGCTCAGTCCATCTCTTATTTCTCTCTTGGTTTAGATATTTTCTGTCACGGCCAACCAAGCTTTTAACGTTAGCTAGCTTTAGAGCACAGAAGCTTCGACAATTCCAGACCATCGTCGACTCGAGCCAAAAAGGGGTAGGTAGCTCCCCTTCATACATACTACATATTATATGTATAAGTTAAAGGAACCAGAGAAGCGAGAAGAGATAGATATTCGACACGAGGTTTATGTGCCCTCTGATTTAGATATGGAGTTCAACTTCGTTTCTTTCTTTCTTTCCAGCTTCCCTTCTTTTCCGGTGCTAAGGCACACGGCTCATCTACTGGGTAATGGGTGTACGTCGTCGTAGGAATCACAGGGCCATCGTCAGCTAATTCTCCAGTAGTATCAATCTAGATGGCACGTGCGTTCCGTTGTGTTTCTGTGCCTTCAGAACGGTACTAGAGACGTCTTGTGGTGGGTAGTATTGCTGTAAAGACGCTATTATCGGCATGATTTAGGTCTAATGATCGCAGTGTCGGGCAAATATGAAATCAAAATCAACTGGAAAGCAACGTGATATCATTCATCATCATGTAGTCTATCTGTTGCCAGCTTACCACAATGTGGTCGTGTCTGCCAAGAGTAAGCGTATTGATCAGCCGGCAGTTCGACTGCAGGTGGATGTAAAGGAGATGGATAGGGATGGATTGTCTGGCCATCAAGCCAATCCGTCAGTCTTGCTACGACAAAACCAACAGGAAATAAGAAGTAGAGGGGGGGAGACGGGAAAACAAAGCATCTAAACTTGGAAACGTCCTCAGGGGCGGGAAAAAGAAAAAGCACAGCAAACAGAGACTTGGCATCGATCTTGCTAGGCCAAAGCAAAGCATTTGAGCCATATAAGCTATCTGAGGGTTACTTGACGATAGACGGTGTTTGCCGCAAAATTCCTTGGACAAGGTTACCAAAGGTCTTTTTTATTTGCTTCCTTTTGTTCTCACTTCTTTTTTTTTCTTTCTTTTTTTGTGCGCATCCTCAGCCTTGGCCATGCAAACAATAAACACAGCCAGCAGGGAGAGATGGTAACTACTTCTGATGCTGCTGCTGTTATTGCTATTACCACAGCTAGATCTCCCGTTGACCCGAAAATGGTAGGATCTCCATTCGGTCTATCCATCTGGTGCCGGCGTTCGAGGGGCAAGTTTAGGCACAAGTTTAAACATAGCACCGTCTTGATCTTACCAAGTAAGCGTGATACCGTCGGATAAAAACATATACAGACATGTTCATGACCTTTTTGGCCTTTGTTTTTTTTACCACGCGTCTGTCGGACAAACATATAAACCCAAAAAATAAAATAAAAGATGTGCCCTGTGCCATGGTCATGGCCATGGTGGTGGTTCGGGCTTCATTCCACAGCCTACCAAGAACACATCTAAATAGAGTTTTTCGTAGCACAAATATGATATGCACTCCAACTCAGAAACAGTGGGAAACGGGCCTCCATCTTCTACCTTTCAACATCGAATTCAGCTAGCTGTGTGTACCTGTCAAACTATCACGATCTTCTGCATCTCAACATCAATATCTCGATATCTCGACATCTGCAGAGCTTCAGTTGTTTGGATTTTGTACTACGCTCTAATAGAGACTGTAACCTTGGGCTGTAGCAATCACTTGGACGTTGCTAATTTTTGCTAAGACGAGTTCGTTGGACAAACTTCCAGGGTCTACCTCAAGTTCTCACGCTATCTTTCCCTCTAACCAGCATTCACCTAGGTTGTGTTGCCATTCAAACTTGCCGGCTAGTGAACGAGATTCTAGAAGATGATGTGCCCTGTCGGTTACAATCAAAGTGACGGACTAGAAAGCAAATCAAAAAAGAAAACAAGCCAAAACGTCAAAAACATGCCCGTCATTGTGATTATCATGTAAGAAAGCCTGGGTCTAGAGCGAAAGTTAAGTCTTAGAACAGCTTTAGATCTGGTGCTGGTCTATATCTCTATTCTCGCCTATTCTAAAGCTAGTAAGCTATGCCCTACACATTGCAATTAACTACAAACTATTGATTTCTTATGCTTAATTCTGAAGATGATGATGATGATGATTTTATTTATAGTCTAGAGATTTAACTAAGAGCTCCTTTTCGACTCCGGGCGAGGCCGTGTTTTCTGGCACCAATTTTCTATGTTCCTAGTGTCCAGGATTGCTCAGATTAGTCTGGCATCCATCCCTTTCATAGTAGCAACACCTGCATCTCCTTCTAAAA